>CAUYRH010075576.1:0-14567 GCA_963574655.1 Perodicticus potto | reverse complement strand
TTTTCTCCCATTCTGAGGGCTGTCTGCTTGCTTTACTAACTGTGTTCTTGACTATGCAGAAGCTTTTTAGTTTGAACAGAACCCAGTAGTGTATTTTTGATGCTGCTTCAATTGCCCAGGGGATCCTCCTCATAAAATATTTGCCCCCTCTCATATATTTTTAATGATGATAAATCTGATCCATCCTTCTTAGTATCCATGCATTTAGCCAATTATCAAGCAATTCTCTTAAGTTGTTAACTTAATAGATTAAATTTGTCTAAGAAGTAGGTATCTTACACGTATCTGTCAGTTCACCACCAGGCTTTCCAAAATGATATTCCTTTTACCCCTAGGTTCCCTCATGTGACAGGCTCCTCTTCAGCTTGTAAACCACTGCTTTAGGGAGGTCTTCCTTGGATGATCCCTGTCTTTGGTGATAGCATGCTTACCTCCCTTGTCTACCCCTCTGGTCCCAGCCCCTAGGATGGTATATGGTAAATGTTTATTGCTGGAAGAACCATTAAGGGGAGAGACCTTGCTTTTTGTTCACCACCCCACCCCAATGTCCTGTACACACAATACGAGATCAAATATTTTGAATCAATTACTGAATTTGAAGAAAAGAGCACACACATATGGACAAACATATTTATAATTTATTTGTTCATTCAAGAGAAATTTATTTATTTATTTATTTATTTATTTATTTTTTTTTTTTTTTTTGAGACAGAGCCTCAAGCTATCACCCTAGATAGAGTGCTGTGACATCACAGCTCACAGCAACCTCCAATTCCTGGGTTCAAGCGAGTCTCTTGCCTCCGCCTCCCAAGTAGCTGGGACCACAGGCGCCCGCCACAATGCCTGGCCATTTTTTTTGGTTGCAGCCGTCATTGTTGTTTGGCGGGCCCAGGCTGGATTCGAACCCGCCAGCTCAGGTGTACGTGGCTGGTGCCTTAGCCCGTTGAGCCACAGGCGCCGAGCCCATTCAAGAGAAATTTACTGAATACCATATTCCCAGCACTATTCTAGGCTGCAGAGATATGGCAGTGAACAAAACAGAAAAACATTCTTTTCCCATGAAGTGTGCATTCCAGTGAGAAAGACAATAAAACAAATGAATGAAACCTATAGTAACGTATGTTAGGTAAGGGAAATGTTAAGGAGAAGAATAAACTAGGGGGGAAGACTAGAGAATGAGGAATAGAGGTCTTGCAACCATGTCATGCATATCCTTGTATCTACACTACCTATAAGATTTTTAAAATAAAATAATTAAGGAAAGTAAGTATACAAAATACATTGCCGTAAAGTCTTTGCTATTGTTAGGGCTGGGCTGACATTTGGCTGTAAGTTGTTTTTTTTTTTTTGAGACATAGTCTCATTTTGTGACCCTTAGTAGAGTGCTCTGGTATCACAGCTCACAGCAACCTCAAACTCTTGGGCTCAAGCCATTCTCTTGTCTCAGCCTCCCAAGTAGCTGGGACTATAGGTGCCCACCACAATGCCTGTCTGTCTTGCTCTTGCTCAGGCTGGTCTCAAACTGGTGAGTTTAAGCAATCTACCCGCACCTGTAATCCTAGAGTGCTAGGATTACAGGTGTGAGCCACTGTGCCCAGCCCAGCTTTCTTTTTTCTTTCTTTTTTTTTTTTGTTTGAGATAGTCTCCAGCTATCACCTTGGGTTGAATGCTGTGGTGTCATAGCTCGCAGCAACCTCCAACTCTTGGGCTCAAGTGATCCTCTTGCCTCAGTTTTTTCTATCTTTAGTAGAGACAGGGTCTCGCTTTTGCTCAGATTGGTCTCGAACTAGTGAGCTCAAGCAATCCACCTGCCTCAGCCTCCCATAGTGCTGGGATTATAGGCGTGAGCCACAGAGCCTGGCCTGCTTTTTTTTTTCTTTTTCGAGACAGAGTCTCATTCTGTTGCCCAGGCTAGAGTGCCATGGCATCATCCTAGCACCTACCAAGACACTTGATTGATTTTTTTCTGTTTTCAGTAGAGACAAGGTCTTGGTCTTGCTGTTGCTCAGGTTGATCTCAAACACTGTTGCCAAAGCTAGAATGCCATGGTGTCAGGCTAGCTCACAGTAACATAAGACTCCTGGCCTCAAGCAATCCTCCTTCCTAAGCCTCCCAAGTAGCTAGACTACAGGAATCCCCACCAAGCCCAGCTAATTTTTCTATGTGTAGTAGAGACGGGGTCTTGCTCTTGATCAGACTGGCCTTAAACTCCTGAGCTGAAGGGATCCTCCCACCTTGGCCTCCCAAAGTGCCAGGATTACAGGTGTGAGCCACTTCAGCTGGCCTTAAAACTAGTGTAAGATAAATAGAACTCACATGGCAGTTAATGTGTTAATATTATTTTATGTACAGGATATAATGTACATCTATCACTTTAAAACCATCTAGTATTGATTGTGCTAATGACCTCATAAGTTATTTAGACGTTACCTCCATGTGATAATACAAGACAGCACTGTGTGAAGTATTAGGGGTTCAGAGATGAATAAGAGATGAAGAGCCCCCCATGAGACAGACAGCCTGCAGGTGACCTAGTACAGACACTGCCACAGTGCCACCACAGAAGAATGCTCAGTGCAGTAGGAGCAGAGATGTCTGCACAGATAAGTCTTGGGCATCTGGAGTTCAAAAAACGTTTCACCCTTTATAAATAGTGCTACTTCTGACCTATTTCCAAAATTTTTTATTTCTGAATTTGAATCTCCTTTTAGAAAAATATGTACTTTTCCAGAACTGAAATCAAAGTTCTGAATAATCTATTTCCCCTTCTTTGATTTTTTATCAGATGGTTCTTGGATTAATCCTAGAAGTTGACAGAGAGATTGGCATAGACTGAAAGCATCCCTACACATCTCCTGACCAACAGGCCACTGCATTAGCTGTGTCCCCTGGAAACAGTGTCTCAACTTATAATTTTGTATTTTTCCACAGTTTCAATCTGTGACAGACTGAAAATTTTACAAATTAGTCCTTCATTGCAGATAATCAAAAAAGCACTGCATTTAAAGTTGTGTCTACCTGTAAAAATACCCTGAACTCATTCACCTGTCTCTATTTCCATTACCAGCATCCTAATCCAAGCCAACATCACTTGCTTGTGCTGTTATGTTGGCAGCAGTGTACTAACAACTCAGTAAGGTTTCATAATCTTGGTACCTTGGTATCTCACAGCTGTGTTTGTGTTGATGTGTGGCATGCTGAATGGCGTTCATTATTAAGGTTGCATATTTTTATGTGCCCTATGACAGCTCATTCCAGAAAAAGAGTGCCAAAATTGCTTTGATGAATGAAATAGTTCTGGTGTTGGTGCATGGCTTCCCCAAGGGAACACTTCAAAGGTGACCATAGTGATACTCAGCCATGAGGTATGTAGCACCTTTTCTAGGATGAGTTCATGAACTTAATTATTAGACCTTATATATGAATAAATTGGTCTGGCCCCTAGTAGACAAGTCTAGACTAGAGATATAAATTTGGGAGTCATCAGTTAAAGCCTCGGGAGTGGATGAAATCACTCAATAAGCAAGATCAAATTTTTAAACTTAAGAATAAAATTCATTGAATCATGGGCTATTTGCTTGCAGAGTTAATCACACCTGAGAAAGCCTTGTCATTTGGTTGACGTGGCCAAATTTGCATTTTATTTAATAAAAGGTCCTAATGCCAATGATAATGATGATGGTGATGACGATGAAAACAAAAACAATAATGACTAGCACTGAGTTCTTATTACATGCCAGAAATTGTTCTAAGTGCTTTTCATGTAGTACTAATTACTGAAAGTAGTAACAAATCTATAAGGTAGTTTTTTTTTTTTTTTTTGTAGACACAGAATCTCACTTTATCGCCCTGGGTAGAGTGCCGTGACGTCACAGTTCACAGCAATCTCCAACTTCTGGGCTTAGGTGATTCTCTTGCCTCAGCCTCCCGAGTAGCTGGGATTACAGGCGCCCGCCACAATGCCCAGCTATTTTTCTGTTTTGCAGTTTGGCCGAGGCTGGGTTTGAACCCGCCACCTTCGGTGTATGGGGCCAGCGCCCTACTTGATAAGCCACAGGCACCGCCCCATTTGAGGTAGTTATTATTAGCCCCATTTTACCAATGAGTAAATAGAAGCAAGAGAGATAAAACGTATTCAAGATCATACAATAAATAAGTGGCAAAGCCAGGATTTGTCCTCAGGAGTCTAGCTCCACATCTATGCTCTTAAAAGTATTCTTATACATTGACTAAACCCAAATGTTATTATTTAGAACATATACAAAGCAAGGAAAAAAGGTAATACATTAATGATTTTGGCACACCTTCTATTAAATGAGAAATTCTTATGCACAATGACATTATTTACTTGTTAACTATTAAACTATTCAGGAGTATCCAACCATTTTTTTCCTCTGTGCTGCACATTAGAAAATAAAAGTTGCTTTGGGCCACACATTAAATACACAAACACTAATGAAAGCTGATTACAAAAAAAAAAAGATCCACGTATGGTTTTTATGATATCTGACACCAGAGATAAACAAAAAAAGTCCTTACAAAATCAGCATGTGGCCCACAGGCCACAGGTTGGAGATCCCTAGATTATCTTGAAAAACATAAATGTTTACTATCTATCTGGACAAAAGTTTTGTTTTTAAGGTTTCCTTATTTACAACCTATAGCTAGAATGCATCTTGCATAACTGTTTAATCATAACCATGCTAATGTAAAGATCATCTATTCTTCTTTTCCTAGAAGTGTTGATACAACTCAGGTACTTTAATGTCACTTTTCTCTTCAAAACATTTTATTAGATCATTATTATTATTATTCCCCAATAACCAGTGTGATGTGAATACTATTATTTCTGTATATAAATAATAAAATCAAGAAGATGAATTATTAGCCCATAATAATTAGATTTTGGAAGTACAACCCAGGCTACACAATTTTTCCAGACCCTTCCTCAAGTTGTCTTCTTATAAAATCCAAAACAAAGTTTGCCTCCTTAATTCACACAATCAGCAAAAACATTATCATGTGAGAGGTTCCAGCTTACCTCAAGAGATCTGAGAGTGTTATTGTTTCTCTCTGCCAAAGTAATGACAGATAGCAGAGAGCAAGCGTCTTTGGCATGGTCATCTTTACAATTCCCTTCTCCTTCCGTTGTGAGTATTCAACTCCATCAATAGATCCAGAACAGACAGATGTCATTTCTTAGGGGATAAATTAAGATTCTTAAAAATGAAAGCAATCATTTGGAATAATAAATAATCCAAACAGGTACATGGCATTTTAAATACCTTAAAAGTTAAGTTGCAATCGATATAACCTTTACAAAGAACAGTTTAGCAATAAAGCGCAGTAAATGTTTAGAAGAAAACTGGCCAAGGATTAATTGCGGATTATCTATGGGAGTGGTATGGGATAGGATTCTTTTTTTTTTTTTTTTTTTTGAGACAGAGCCTCAAGCTGTCACCCTGGATAGAGTGCTGTGGCATCACAGCTCACAGCAACCTCCAATTCCTGCCTCTGCCTCCCAAGTAGCTGGGACTACAGGCGCCCGCCACAATGCCGGGCCATTTTTTAGTTGCAGCCGTCATTGTTGTTTGGCGGGCCCGGGCTGGATTCGAACCCGCCAGCTCAGGTGTACGTGGCTGGCGCCTTAGCCCGTTGAGCCACAGGCGCCAAGCCATGGGATAGGATTCTAAAGAGGGATTTGAACTATTTGAATTTTTTTCATAGTGAAAAATTTTTATTTTTATTTTTTTTTTTTTTATTCTTGAGACATAGTTTCACTCTGCTGCCTTTCACTCTCTGAGTGCCATGGCATCATCATAGCTCATAGCAACCTCAAACTCTTGGGCTCAAGCAATCATCCTGCCTCAGCCTCCTGAGTAGCTAGGACTACAGGTGCCCACCATGATGCCCAGCTAAATTTTTCTAATTTTAGTAGAGACAGAGTCTTGCTCTTGATCAGTCTGGTCTCAAACTCCTGAGCTCATACAATCCACCCACATCAGCCTCAATTTTTAGAAAAAAAAATATACTATTACAATGCATGACAAAAAATGTATAACTCCTTTGAATCCATGCTCAATTCCCATATTCCCTACTCTGAGAGGCCTCTTCAAAACTCTCCAGCTGCTGGGTGCAGCATCTCATCTCTATAATCTTAGCACGTTGAGAGGCTGAGATGGGAGGATCACTTGAGGCCAGGATTTTGAGGTTGCAGTGAGTTTTCATAATGCCACTCTAGCCCTGGGGACAGAGTGAGATCCTATCTCAAAAACAAGAAAACAAAAATGAACAGGTTCGGTGTCCGTAGCACAGTGGTTACGGCGCCAGCCACATACACAAGGCTGGTGGGTTTGAACCCCGGCCCAGGCCAGCTAAAACAACAATGACAACTGCAACAAAAAATAGCTGGGCGTGTGGCAGGTGCCTATAGTCCCAGCCACTTGGGAGGCTGAGGCAAGAGAATCGCTTAAGCCCAAGAGTTTGAGGTTGCTGTGAGCTGTGACGCCACAGCACTCTACCAAGGGCAACATCGTGAGACTCTGTCTCAAAAAAAAAAAAAAAAAGAACAACAATAAAAACCTCTATAGCTAAAGCAGTACCTCTTCCCACTCTCGTCCTCCAGACATCCTTTACCATATGACATTATGGTATTCTTGATGCCACCCTTCCACGTCTTAGGAAATATCAGTGAACAGTGTCTTATCTCTTGGAATTTACACTCTAGTAATGGGAGACCAATAACAAAAAATATAACTGATAGACAATAGTGCTATCACAGAAAAATTGCAATGTGGGGGCCTACAAAGTGATAGAAGGGAGGAAAGATGTGCTATTTCTTTCTTTCTTTTTTTGAGACAGAGTCTCACTATGTTGCCCTCAGTGGATGCTGTGGTGTCACAGCTCACAGCAACCTCCAACTCTTGGGCTTAAGCGAGTCTCTTGCCTTAGCTTCCCAAGTAGCTGGGACTACAGGCGCCCGCCACAAAACCCAGCTATTTTTTTTTAAAAAAAGGTGTTTTATTACTTAGATATTCACATTTTCTACAATAGTGATTGCAAACTTGGGAACTGCTTGATGATTCCTTTTTGCAGTTTTTGTCCGGGGCTGGGTTTGAACCCGCCACTTCTAGCATATGGGGCCAGCATCCTACTCCTTTGAGCCACAGACGCCGCCCCGCCCAGCTGTTTTTTTGTTGCAGTTGTTTAGTTGTTGTTTAACTGGCCCAGGCTGGATTCAAACTCACCACCTTTGGTGTATGTGGCTGGCACTGTAACCACTATGGTGCTATGGGCACCGAGCCAAGATGTGCTATTTCATATGAGGTCAGAGGAACTTCTCAGAGCAGAGACCAGAATGAATACAGAAAGACATCCCTTTTTTAGAGATAGGGTCTCATTCTTTTACCCAGGCTGCAATGCAGTGGCATAATTATAGCTCACTGCAGCTTTGAATTTCTGGACTCAAGCAATCCTCCTCATGCAGCCTTCCAAGTAGCTGTGACTACAGGTACATGCCACTGCACTTAGCTAAATTTTTAAATTGTCTTTTGTAATGACAGGGTCTCATTATATTACCTCGGCTGGTCTTGAACTCTTGGCCTTATGCAGTCCTCCTACCTGGCTTTCCACAATTCTGGGATTATAGGCACGAGCCACTGCACTATGCTGAGAAGTGCCTTAAGGATGTGGTAAAGAATATCTAATACATGAGCAGGAGTGAAGCTACAGAAATAGCAAGGAGGCCAGTGTAGTGAGAGCATCATGGGTGAGGAAAATTCATACAAAAGGATACTGGAGAGAGAGAAAGAAACTGTATCACATAGGGCTTTGTAGATCATTGTTCGTACTTTGGATTTTATTCTAAGTATAAGATGTTTTTAGAGTAATATGACCTTATTTATGTATTTTTTAAAGACCACGCTAGCTGCTCTAAGAATAGAGAATAGAATAACTATAAGGGAGCAGGAGTGAAAACAGAAGATCACTCTTCTAGGAGTGATGAGAGTAATTTAAACTGGAGTGGCAGCAACAGGTGGTTGGATTCTGGACAGATTTTGAAGGCAAGTTAAAAAAATAAATAGCCTGGATGTACAGAATGAGAGAAAAGAAGAACAATTCTAATGTTGACCCGAGCAACAAGTAGAATGGAGATGGCACCTATTAAGACAAGAGAGAAGGCACTTACTAAGACAAGGAACATGGCAAAAGGGCTATGAGAATGCCGAGTGTATCTTATTAAATATACCAATGGAAATATTGATTAGGTAGTGGAATATAATAATCTATAGTTTAGAGCAGAGGTGGAATTAAAGATAGGAATTTTAGAGTTTTAGCACACAGCTAGTGGTTGGTTAAAGCCATGGCTTTAAGTGAAGTCACTTAAGGAGTGAGGGTAGATAAAGAAGCAAGCCTAGGAGCCACCTGAGAAATTCTAAGCTTTCTTGTACATAAATTCTCAAAATCATTCCTCAAAATCCCTTTCTCCAACAAATTCTTTCTTCACAGCAATTATCAGTAGCTGAAATTTTATTTTTCCACTGTGCATTTGCCACCTGCCTCCTCCCACTACAATATAAACACCTTGGAGGCAGACAGTCTTGCTCACCACTCTGTCCCCAGCGCACAGAACAATCCCTATCAGAGTATAAACCCAAAAGGACAAACTGTGCCAACAGTTCTAAGATTTCAGCCTAGTGAAATGATTTTAAAAACATGCGAAGATTTAATTACAGTCAAGGGATGTTGTAGCAGCACTGTTCGTAATGTGAAAAAAAAAATTCAGAACAATCTAAGAGGCAGGAATAAAAGTTTGATTAAGTAATTCCATACAACAGTATACTATACAATTTCCATAATGCTTTAGATTAGTGGTTCTCAAAGTACAGTCCCTGGGGACCAGGGTGGATGTCTAACTGCTTCTTAATAAGACTTTCAAGCAATCCTCCTGGTGTTGGTCCTTCCTTCATATCAAATGATGTGTTATCATTTGAGAACTTAAAAGAAACACAAAATACTGTGTTCTAATAGGCCCTCCAGGTGGTCCTGATGGATGCTAAAGTTTAAGAACCAATTTTTTTTAAATATATGAGCACACAGATTTCCATAAAATATTGTGTAAAAAAAATGCACTTTTTTTGTATAGTCCTTACAACATGTAAGGATTTCCAGTTAAGATGGCAGGCTGAAAATATATTAGCCTATGCTCTCTCCTACGACAAAAAATTATTGTAAAGAAATTTTTTAAATATATAAACCCAAGAACAAATATTTTAATAGAGACAATAGCAATAAAATGTTAGAAATTATAAAGCACATGGACAGGTGATTGCTGCTTTAGCAGTCCTGGCAAAGTTAGATCCAAAGCTATCAGTGGGAAAAAAACAAAGTAATTTTTAGTGGAAATTTCTTTTTTTTTTTTTTTTTTTTTTTTTTGAGACAGAGCCTCAAGCTGTCACCCTGGATAGAGTGCCATGACATCACAGCTCAGAGCAACCTCCAATTCCTGGGCTCAAGCGAGTCTCCTGCCTCTGCCTCCCAAGTAGCTGGGACCACAGGCGCTCGCCACAACGCCCGGCCATTTTTTGGTTGCAGTTGTCATTAATGTTCGGCGGGTCCGGGCTGGATTCGAACCCGCCAGCTCAGGTGTACATGGCTGGCGCCTTAGCCCGTTGAGCCACAGGCGCCAAGCCTTTAGTGGAAATTTCTAAAGGTGGCTCAGGGATTGTCAAATCAGGTACTCTTGAAACTAGATAAAGAAAGTACAACGCCAGGAGGATTGTTTGAAAGTCTAATTAAGAAGCAATTAAACAGCTCAGTGCCTGTAGCTTAGTGAGTAGGGGGCTGGCCACATACACCGAGGCTGGCGGGTTTGAGCCTGGCCTGGGCCTGCTAAATAATGACAACTGTAACCAAAAACAGCTGAGCATTGTGGCAGGTGCCTGTAGTCCTAGCTCCTTGGGAGGCTGAGGCAGGAGAATCTCTTAAGCCTAAGAGTTTGAGGATGCTGTGAGCTGTAACACCAAGGCACTGTACTGAGGGCAACATTTTTTTGAGACTGTCTCAAAAAAAAAAAAAAAAAAAGAAGCAATTAAACATCCAGATTCTTATCCCAATTCCTTGCAGCAAAGTGACTGCCACTTCCCTGTCCTAGCCAAAAATTAGAAGTTTCTTCTCCTGAGAGAAGGGTCTCTGGACTAGGGCATGCCAGTCATACACACAGTTGAGAATTTAAAACAAGAGCATTAAGTTAAAGTTTACATAGTGAGTACTGAGACAACCCCCTACACACTCCCCTCAGGCCTTCTTCCCACCCAGTTCCCAGAACACTGACAGCCAGGATTACACACCTGCCAAACACAAGACTCAAAGAGATTTCTCTGTGGAATCTGATCAGCTCAGAGAGAAAGATTTAAAGATAATATGCTGGAGGTTCACTAAGAAAATAACCCATCTCGATCACTCTTGCATATAGAGCAGAGCTGACAAGACTTACCATGGGTACAAGGCTTTCAAATCAACTTTTTAGTCTCCATTTTTTTTTTTTTTTTGAGACAGGGTCTTACTATGTCGCCCTCGGTAGAGTGTTGTGGCGTCACAGCTCACAGCAACCTCCAACTCATGGGCTTAAGCAATTCTCTTGCTTTAGCCTCTCAAGTAACTGCAATTACAGGCACCCGCTACATTGCCTGGCTATTTTGTTGTTGTTGTTGTTTTTTAGCAGGTCCAGGCCTGGTTCGAACCCACCAGCCCTGTGTATGTAGCTGGCACCCTAACCACTGAGAAACAGGCACCAAGCCTTAGTCTGCATTTTTTTCTTTTTATTGTTGGGGATTCATTGAGGGTACAAGAAACCAGGTTACACTGATTGCATTTGTTAGGTAAAGTCCCTCTTACAATCGTGTTTTGCCCCCAAAAGGTGTGGCACACACCAAGATCCCATCCCTCTTGCTCCTTCCTTCTCTCTGCTCTTCCTTTTTCCAGTCTCTATTTTTAAACAAAGATGATTATACTTGGCTCATTAGACAGTTGAAGAAAGCATCTGTATAGGGCAGCGCCTGTGGTTCAGTCGGTAGGGCACTGGCCCCATATACTGAGGGTGACAGGTTCAAATCCGGCCCCGGCCAAGCTGCAACAAAAAAATAGCTGGGCGTCATGGGGGGCACCTATAGTCCCAGCTACTAGGGAGGCTGAGACAAGAGAATCGCCTAAGCCTAGGAGTTGGAGGTTGCTGTGAGCTATGATACAATAGCACTCTACCAAGGGTGATAAAGTGAAACTCTGTCTCTAAAAATAAAAAAAAAAAAAAAGCAAGGGGCAGAACAGTGTGTAGAGCAATGTATATATGTGTAAAAATTACATACATTGGGGTGGCGCCTATTGCTCAAAGGAGTAGGGCACTGGCCCCATATGCCAGAGGTGGCAGGTTCGAACTCAGCCCCAGCCAAAAAATAAAAGAAAAAAGAAAAAAAACATTACATACATCAATTTAGCAATACTAATAATAGTAGAGTAATACTCAGAGTATCAGCAATTGTATTATTTATATGCTAATATAACAAAGTACTATAATAGATAACATTGTAAGAGTGATAATATAGCATGTGTATATACGTTTGTATGTATGTATGTATGTACATGTGTATGTATAAAATCTTGATAGACATTACAAAATCTCTGGAAAGGAAAAAAAACTAATATCAAGTGGTTCACGTTTTTTTTTTCATGCAGGATGAGAAATAGAGCTGGGGGAATAAAACTTTTGACAGAAAAATAAAATAAAATAAAATGCAGAGGCCAAGATAATCAAATCAGTTGGGAAATATTAATATCATCTACAAAATAAGAAAAGATGCTCCACAAAAATGAGGTCATAATCCAGGAAAGAAGATGAAATGGGATCCAGGAAATAAAAAAATCCAACAAAAGAGAAGTGACAGACTGTCAGGATTGGGGTAAAGAGAGATCCTAGAGTCAGACAGGCCACAGGTCCAGATCCATCATTCTAGATAGGAGTAGGTCAGACGCTCCTGAAGACTTCTTCCAGAAGATGACATTGATAGAATACCTAAGGTATTAAGAGATTTTAAGAGCAGGGAAGAAATGTGGAGATATAGTAGTAATAAATTATAGATTACTGATAAACAGAAAGTTGAATAAATAACACAATAATTATTAACTCTGGGAAAACCAAAGAATATATAAAAAAAGTAATCACAGTAAGGTACATGGATGGGTCAATTCTGAGTAGCATTTACACATTTATAATAATTAAGCACCGGGCGGCACCTGTGGCTCAGTGAATGGAGTGCCAGCCCCATATACCGTGGGTGGCGGGTTCAAACCCAGTCCCAGCCAAACTGCAACAAAAAAATAGCCGGGCGTTGTGACAGGCACCTATACTCCCAGCTACTTCAGAGGCTGAGGCAAGAAAATCGCCTAAGCCCAGGAGTTGGAGGTTGCTGTGAGCTGTGTGACGCCACGGCACTTTACTGAGGGCGATAAAGTGAGACTCTATCTCTACAAAAAAAAAATTAAGCATTAAATATCGATCTATAGTGAAAATTATAATTGTATTGAGAAGATAAAGAATGAGAAATGCACAATCATGTGCTGGTGACTACCGTCCTCACTGAGGGGCAGTGAGGAATGTGTGCAAGAGTTGAGACTTCACCATCAACTGTGGGAATTCAACAGTTAATGTGCTAAACCAAAAATCAAGATGTACTACTAGAAGCATGTGATACAGTAATAAGGAAGTTACAAAAGAGTTGAAAATGAATGCCTTTCAGCAATAGGACATTTGTTTTTGTTTTTTATTTATTTATTTTTTTTGAGACAGAGCCTCAAGCTGTCACCCTGGATAGAGTGCTGTGACATCACAGCTCACAGCAACCTCCAATTCCTGGGCTCAAGCAAGTCTCCTGCCTCTGCCTCCCAAGTAGCTAGGACTACAGGCGCCTGCCACAACGCCCGGCCGTTTTCTGGTTGCAGCCATCATTGTTGTCTGGTGGGCCCGGGATTCGAACCCGCCAGCTCAGGTGTACGTGGCTGACGCCACAGGTGCCGAGCCAGCAATAGGACATTTGGAGGGAGAGAGGAAATATTTTTCATTTTTGCAATTTTGCATAATAAGACTTAGAACTGTTTGCATTACATTTAAACTTTTGACCCCACGAGGAAGGCAAAAGCAGTGAAGAACTGGCAAATGGTTGCGTGCATTCGTTCGGTCTAATCCTGCTGGCAGCTGTAGGTACAGCAGCAGTGAGACTGCAAACTGAAAAGGCCTTACCTATGAGCTGTTTGGGTTTTTTTGGGGCTTGGCACTCAGTTGAACTACCTTGGGAGAACTTGGGCAAGAGTGTGGAGGTCTTTGAGTGTTGTCAAGGGCCCAAGACTGAGCCACCGA
Organism: Perodicticus potto; assembly: GCA_963574655.1. Lineage (NCBI taxonomy): Eukaryota > Metazoa > Chordata > Mammalia > Primates > Lorisidae > Perodicticus > Perodicticus potto. Next base: position 1,159 of record CAUYRH010075576.1, on the reverse strand, counting down.
GCCAGACGGAGCTACCTGTGTTTGGCTGTGGGCTGTGTGGAGCCATTGTGGGAGAACTGCCCTGGCAAGCTCCACCCTCAGGGTTGCAGAACAAGCATTGGGTGGGAGCGAGTAATCTAGTCACTGAGCAGCCTAAAGGCGGGGACTGAGACGCCTTGCAGCCTTAGCTCTCAGGGGCACAGGGTGAGACCGGTTTTGGCATACTGGGTCAGTGGATAGCCACTTAAGGAGTGATCCCAGAGACAAGCGCTTTCCTGGGAAAGCTTCTGCTCAGCCCAAGTTAGCAATTTAAAGTGCCGTCTAAGCAGGCTGAGGAGGATTTAGGATCTCCACCCTGTGGGGTTTGAGAAATCATTAGAGGCCTCCAGTCTCCATTTTGCACAGCTGTATTAACATTGTGGTTAACATATCAAACCCAGAAGATCACCTCTTGCCCAGACAATATTCAGCAAGATATATATACTGCTTTGTTTTGGTTTTTTGTTTGTTTTTGTTATTATTGTTTCAACATCTTCCTTAAAGATTTTTCTTTTCTTTTTTCTTTCTTTTATTTTTTCATTTTTCTAGTTTAAATATAATTTTCCATTCTTGCCTTTATCAACAATTAGAACTTCATTTTTGCTAGTGTTCCTACCCTTATTAATTGTTTTTTTTCCCCAATTTTATCCCATAAAGTTTTCATTTTCTTGTTTTGGTTTGATTTATTGCATTTTTGTCTTTCCTCTCTACTTGGTGGAGATGGGATATTGTGTCCAAACAGGTTGACAAAGAGCTGCTGACCTAACCACCCAACCCAGCACTCCCAGAGGTTGGAGGTTCTTAAAGTTGGGTCAAAGTACCCTACTGTACACCTGTATTGTTCCTGTCCCCCTCTTTTCTCTTCTTTTTGTCAATAGTTGCTTCTACCCACCCCCTCTCCTTTCTCCTTTTTCTTTTCTTTTCTTTCTTTCTTTTCTCCCTTCTTGCTCTTCGATCTTTGCATCCTTCTGGTCCTGTACCAAAAGGACTCATCGAAAAACCTAGTCCAGAGGCATGGCAACTTAAAGACCAGGAGGAAGTGAAAGAAAAATTAGGGCAAGGAAACAGATAAAAGAAATCACTTATGAGGAAGAATCAGCAGAAAACTCCTGGCATCATGAAAAACCAGTCCAGAGCAACC
>CAUYRH010075575.1:0-11119 GCA_963574655.1 Perodicticus potto | reverse complement strand
TTTTTTTTTTTTTTTTGAGACAGAGCCTCAAGCTGTCACCCTGGATAGAGTGCCGTGGCATCACAGCTCACAGCAACCTCCAATTCCTGGGCTCAAGCGAGTCTCCTGCCTCAGCCTCCTAAGCGGCTGGGACCACAGGTGCCCACCACAACGCCCGGCCTTTTTTTGGTTGTTGCCGACATTGTTGTTTGGTGGGCCCGGGCTGGATTTGAACCCTCCAGCTCAGGTGTACATGGCTGGCGCCTTAGCCTGTTGAGCCACAGGCGCCGAGCCATGATGATGGTTTCTTGAAATGGAATCAACTCCTGGTGAAGATGCTGGGAAGATTATTGAAACAGCAACAATGAACTTAGAATATTATATAAACTTAGTTGATAAAGCAGTTGTGAGGTTTAAGAGGACTGACTTCCATTTTTTAAAATGTTCTACTGCAGATAAAATGCTATCAAATAGCACCTCTTGCCACAGAGAAATCTTTTGCGAAAGGAAGAGTCAATCAATGTGGCAAACTTCACTGTTGTCTTATTTTCAGAAATTGCTGCAGCCACCCCAACCTTCAGTAACCACCACCCTGATCAATCAGCTGCCATAAACCTCCAGGTAAGACCTTCCACCAGAAAAAAAGATTTCTTAAGCAACACAGTATTTTTAATAAAGGTTTGTACATTTTTAGACATAATGCTACTTATATACTTAATAGACTATAATACAGTGTAGATACAGCTTTTATATGCATTGGGAAACCAAAAATTTTATGTGATTTGCTTTATTACAGTGGTCTGGAACCAAACCCACAATATCTCTAAGGTGTCCCTGTATGTTTCTTTATATAATTTACTGACACCTGAAATTCCACCATTGGAGATTTATTCTTTTGAGTTATGTCAGTGGTTCTCAGCTGGGGATAATTCTCTTTTCCCCGTATTAAAACAAGTGGCTGGGTCCCAACCCCAGAGTTTCTGATTTAATAGAAACCTGAAAAGTGTATTATTGACAAGTTTCCAGGGGATATTGATGCTGCTGGTTCAGGGACCCCACTTTAAGACCCAGCATTTAAGAGGCCTGATGAGATGATTAATGTTCCCTGGAATATGTGAGCCTGCCACACTCAATGCTTCTTAAACTTGGCTGCCAATAGAATCTCCTGGAGAGCTTGTAAAAATCCCAAAGCTCAGTTCACCCTCAGACAGTTGCAGCAGAATCCTGGCAGCAGGGCTGGCATCGCTGCTTTTGGAGTAGATGTGGTTTAGATGCACTGCTGGAAGCGGTGGCTGAGAAAGTCAGTGGCATTTATAGAACATACTAATTTCTAGAAGCCACTGAAGGAGACTGACTAGAGGGTGTGGTTCATTAGCTGGAGGCCAAAATAAGCATGAGGGGCCCAGGGCCAGGGGAAGCAAACAGTTCAAGTGATTGGCTCCAAGACAGGCCCTAGTCCCTTTGCCTTCTATGAGCAGGCCTGGCTTTGTCATCTCCAAGCTGCCACCCATCCCAGCCCTCTCTGCAGGGACTCCCAGGGGGGTATCTTCCCCTGCCTCCACCTGCTCACATCTCTGCACAGTCCGTAGCATGGTTCTGCCCTCCTGAGATGGTGCTAGTTTCCAGAAAAACCTGTCCCAGGCATTGTCCCTGTGGATAGCTCACCAGGCACCCAGCGCTCAGCACCCCGGACACCTCGGGTATAGGTCACATGCTTTTAAGCCAATGTACCACCATGCTTAGGTCCTGACTGGTTCTCATCCATTTCTCCTAGGGTGTCCCTCAGCCTCAAGTTATCCCCACATCCCTTCCCGCCCACCCTCTGTCCTGCCAAGGAGTCACCCTGCTAAACCATGCAGCTGACTACTCTCCCTCCCTCTCATGCAAAGGCTCCCACGGTGCCTTCCTTTCTTCCCAGCCAATGATCGCCATTTTTGGCTCCTCCTTTGGGGCCTTCACTCAGGCTACCCTGGGGATAAGGACACTTCCCACACCCTCTGCCTCCTGCTCAGCCTTCTCAGCTCATGCAGTGCCTTACCCCAGGAAGATGTCCCAAAGGCAGTGCCCCCCTCCCTAAAGGGCTATGATAAAGCCTTTTATTATAAATACTAAGAGTCCTCCTAACAACTGTTGGTTGGCTTGTCTTTCCAAATAGATAGTGAAGGAAGGAGACAGGGAGGGAAAAGCCTTCATGGATAATAAGGACTACCACTTACTTATCAAGTGTCCCTTTTTGTTTCTCAGCTGTGTGGATAAAAAAAATGAGGACATAATCTTTGCTCCATCCAAGGAATTTACATTTGATGCACTGGAGAGCTCCTTAAAATGTCACCACAATCAGATCTAATCCTAACTAAAAAAATCACAATGATCAAAATATCTTTGAAAAGATATTTCTTGAAAGCTCTTGCTAAAGCATGGAAATTGAAGCACATTTTGTTATACATCGACCATATCGCCTTCCCCAAAATGGAAAAAAGTACAGATAAAGAAATATAAAACTGAGGAAATTATATTAATATCATGTCTGAGTAATTGAGATCAGGACTGTCCTAGAACACCTCACCCCAGACAAGGCCACTCCCATAGCCCTCCCAGAAACTGCAATGTCTGCACATGTCTCCAACCACATGGGAAACAGGTGGCCATGCTGTTGTCCCACCTCTGTTTCCCTTGTCTCCAGGCACCTCCTTGACCCCCAGCTGCCCTGCCTCGTCCCTGTGGCTTTCAGGACCCTGCCTGCTTGCCAAGCAGATGGAGTTCCTCTCCTTCCTTGCCCCACCTATCCTTCCCATAGGGCCATGAAGGATACCTTCCCCAACTTCCTGTGGAGCCTGATTTGTTTGTGTTTGGTGGGGGAGTAAAAGGAAGAGTTTTATTATCTGAGCCACAACTTTTAAGGATATACCTCCCTCTCATCTGTCACTGTATAAGCCAGAGAAAGGAGAGCACCCCTGCTCAACCTAGTTATCACTAGGTTGGAAGAATGCCAGGGACCTGGCCCCATCGTCACCCCAACTGTGCTACACTAACCCCTTATTGCAAAAGAAATTTGGCCTTTTCTTTGTTTGTTTTTAGAGACAGAGTCTGATTTTTGTCACCCTTGGTAGAGTGCTGTGGTGTCACAGCTCACAGCAACCTCCAGCTCTTGGGCTTAGGCAATTCTCTTGTCTCAGCCTCCCAAGTAGCTGGGACTATAGGCGCCCGCCACAACAGCCAGCTATGTTTTTTTGTTGTTGTTGCAGTTTGGCTGGGGCTGGGTTTGAACCCACCACCCTCAGTATATGGGGACAGCACCCTACTCACTGAGCCACAGGTGCCGCCCAAGACATTTGGCCTTAAAATGAAGATCCAGTGGGGAATTTAAACAAATACTTTCACCCTAACAAAAGGGGAAAGTGGGAACTAATATTCTTGGCAGGCCCCACCAAGTCTCCCTGGAAGCCACATCCTTACAGATGATAATTTAACAACCCTTGAGAGGCAACCACTGCTGCCTACTACCCAGCAGGGCAGGAGCAGTGGTGGGGACATGTGAAATTGCAGGCTTGAACTGCACAGGACTCATCCCCAATTCCTAATCACGTGGACTCAGCCTTCTCTCCTGAGCTAGTGCATGCAGAGATGGAGGCTGGGAAAGGTCCCAGGGACAAGCCAAGAAAGGTTGCACGTTTTGCCATGGAATGTACCCAAATGGGTAAGAGTTGAGTGAAAAACAACAACAAAAAATGACTAGTGGTTGCAGAGACTGGGGTTGCAGTAGCCTTGGGTAAGTTCTTTCGCTCAGTTCTACACCCAAGACTTTTGCTGAGAATGAAGTCACAGAGCAGGCAACAGCGACACCTGCTGTTTAGAACAGGTTCAAACCGGGTAGGGAGAAACCAGAAACCCAAACTCTCTTACCTGCCCTTAATTTGACAAAAGAAACCAAGACCCAGGGTCCGCCGCTATCGTTCTATTTGTTGTTTTGGGATTTCCCACTTATCTGGTACAAGGAGGAAAGACACTCTTCTAGAGCTATAACGTATTTTGACTAATATAATTTTCTTCGACCATGAGTTTTTAGAAAGCATAATATGGCCAAAACACAACACTCAAACAGTACTAAATAGAATTGACTCCTCTTAGCAACATAAAGAGCATAAGGCCCTCAATAAACATAGTTAATACAGTTAATATTTCTAATAATAGGGCACTGTTATGTGTTGAATTGTGTCCTCCAAAGAGATGTTGAGGTCCTAAGCCCCAGAAACTGGGGCTAATCCAACAGGACTGGTCTTCTTATTAAAAGGAGAAGTTTGGATACAGAGATAGGCACTCGGGGAGATCTCCATGTGAACACAAAGGCAGAGATTGGGGTGATGCACTCAGAAGCCAAGAAATGCTGATGATTACCAGCAAACCCTCAGAAGCCAGAGCAGAGGCCTGAACAGGTTTCTAGCACCAGAAGGGGCCAACCTTGCCAACCTTGCCTTGATTTCAGACCTCTAGCGTCCAGAATTGTGAAACAATTTCTTTCCAAAGCCATTCAGTTTGTGGTACTTTGTTATGGCAGTTCTGGAATATTGATACAGGCACTAACTATGGTTTGAAGAGCCTACTTACACCGTACCCTCAACTGTATACAAACTAAGATCACAGAGGGTTGTAATCCCACTTACCAGGTGTGTGAATTTAAAGCTCAAACAGTCTCAGAAACTTATTTACCCTACTGTTCTGACTATAAAACGGGAACAGAAAGCTACTCAGAGCTGACATGCCCTTCCATAAGCTCATGCCCAGGAACACGGCCTATAACTGGGAGAGGCTGACAATTATACAGTGTTACCACTGGATTGTGACTTCTTCTTCATCTGACCTAGGCATGAGCAGAATGAGGCCAGAATGAGGCCATCCATGTGACTGACCCCACTGGCTCTATACCTTGGGAGGTTGACCTGGGAGACCGTATCTAGGATTGGCCAACGGGAGCCATCATCAGTGAGAGATCAGAGGGTAGAGGGAGAGTGAGGTTAGGGAATTCATCCCCCTGGGTTTCTCCCTGTTGGGTCATCAGAGGTTGACCATGTCATCTATGGAAGGATTCAGTTACTCTATTGGGGTTTCAGAAATCCCTGCCTCCCTTTGTCCCTCCAGGCTTAGGTTGTAACCCCTCCCTGCAAGGGCAACCTCCAAAATACTGCACTAAACGTGATTCATGATTGCTTAATTCTTCCCATACCTTGGTAAACAGTCCTTTTGGTAAACTCGTCTCAAAATGTCCACTTTGAGTATGCCATTTTTTACTTGTTAGGACTCATTCATAATTAGTTTAATGAAGTGGTTCAAGGAAACAGAGCCTCAAAATGCAGATGTGGGATTATTTTTCACCCATGTATTTAATGACATCATGGATAACCTCCTTCATTGAGGGAAATAGAACAGAAGTGATTTATGGCATGTGGTGGCGTCACGATTAAGCAAATTATTCTGTGGTGGTTGCACAGGATAGAGTTCAGGTGTAGTGTAAGATATTGAGAAATTAAGTGACTGTGTCCCTTTTTTGCTACAGAGACAATAGTGATTGTGATTCGATTTCATTTTTTTAATGGGCACAATATTTTGCATTCCTTTCCATCAAGAGGTGGAAGGAGTCATTTCCTTGCCCCAGCCAACAGACATTTAGCAAATGTGACACTAGCACAAGTGGGGCAAGGGCGTGCATGTTCACGGCTTGCGCATCTCTGGCTGCTTGCTGGGAGCAATTACGCCACCCTATGAGGACATCTGGGCTGGCCTCCTGGAGGATAAGCCATGGGAAGGAGGCTCCAGCCACCTAAGGTGTCCCCAACATCCCAGGGGAGGCCCCTGATAGGCTAAGTCTTCCCAGTCAAGCTCTCAGATGGGAAAAGAGTGACCGGCTGAGCACAAATGTGGACAAATAAAATGATTACCTTAAGCCATTATGCTTGGGAGTTGTTAGTTACACTTCAAATGCTAATTGCAACAGTAATTATGAAGCTTTTAGGGACCACAGGATTAGGGAAAAGGGAAAATCAGAGTAATGAATGTCCAGCTGGAAAGTCAGCAGCCATTATGGCAGTGTGGAAGGAATCCTACAGCTCCTGTAATCTCAGGCAGATGTGGCTGGTAACTGAGCCCAACACCTGATTCTTGGGGCTGCGCAGTTGCAGCAGCATGTGCATACACAAACCCACTAGCTCTCCCAAACTAAGGCAGTTTCCAACTGCATTTCCCACACTGCCAGAAACTTGGAGGGTGGGGGGAGGCTCCAGTTCCTGTCAAGTCTTTCGGGTGATTCTAACATGGGTGAAAGTTTGAAAACCACCACACTCAGATAAGGCACTACCAGGAAAGTAATGGGAGTCTGAGACAGGATGGGGACATTGGGTAGACATGATGACGCTGGGAATTCAGTTGCCCTTAAAACTGTCTTGTCCTCAAAGGCAGTTCCTTACCCATCTGAGGAAACTACCTATACCCTGCATAAAACCTTTCAATGACATCCTAGCAGGCAGCTGCTTATGAGATGACAGTTCTTTTCAGAATCCATTCTACTTCTAGGCCTTTCACAAGATCCCAACATAGCCGAGATAAAAGACAGGCCTACTGTGAACTTATCCATCTCTGTGGCAGGAGTCCAGGAGTACTTTCTAGGATGCATTCAAACGATGCTGGATGGATGACGATGAAACGCTGGCAGCGGTGTGCTCGCAATAGCTAGATTGTTACACTTTTAGGAATTGTACCAAATAGTTGTTAAACATGGCTCTTATTAAAACTTAAATCACATAAGCTTACAACTAGGTATATTAAAAACAAAGGTGTCTCTACTCCAAACTTTTAGTTATCTTCACTACAGCTTATTTTTAACTATGTTTTTGAGGTTATCATATCTATGTAGTGGAAGCACTCCACAATGATGAGCCACTGTGCCTCTTCCCCACTCTGTGATCTCTGTATGTCTAGAGAGTGACGTGACCCAGGGTAAGAGTAGGTACAAATTGCAAGTCAGTATATGCTATAAACCAGGGCTTTTATTCCTATAGAATTAATTGTTTAACACCAGTATATAAGTCTTGATAAGGCTAAATTTATTTACACAGGTATACTACTCATCTGAGATTCAGAATCTAATACACTGGCTCTGAAATCTGGGAGTGCCATGAATTTGAAACCTGGACCCAAGGATAGCTGTATTAGTTTCCTATTGACACTGTGACAAACTACCACAAACTCAAACAACAAACTTACCTTACAGTTGTGCACTCTCCCGACCGCATAAATGATCACACGAAACATGGATTGACAGTACACACTACAAGAGGTGAGGCTAACCGTAGGTGCAGGATAGCCCCAAGCACTTCTTGCAGAGTCCTTTTATTGAGAAGATACATAATGGGCGGAAATTACTAAGCAAAGACATGGAGGGGCTGCGTGCTCGGGGAAATGATCTCATAGGTGCCAAGAAAGTATGTACTCAAGCAAATGGTCTTCAAGGGAAATAATCTCCAAAATACTAAATGCAATTTTTCTCCGCTAATCTTTCAAGGAACTGCCATAAAATGCTTAATGTTTAACATTAGCCTTACTACTACAGGATTGAACTTTGCTCCTCCAGGATTACTGAGTCACTTGGTGGCTTGCCTTCCAAGTCACAAGAGATTTCCAGGCTTGCCAGGAGAGTGTCTTGTTCTCAGTAATTCCTCAGATGAGTTATGATATTGGTGGCTGTTGTAGTAAGTATAATGTCTAATCCTCTATAGTGCACGTTGGACATCAAAATGGGTCTCACTAAACTAGAATCAAGATATTGGCAGAACCACATTCATTACTGGAGACTCTAGGGCACTGTTTTTCAACTTTTTTTTTTTTTTAAATCTCATAGCACAATTGAACGTTAAATTTCTGTGACATACTTCCATTATGTTGGTCAAAAAAAAGAAGAATATACCCCTTCTTTGATTTATTAACACAAACAAAATGCACCATCACAGGCAAAAAATAAAACCAAACAATTTATTATAGCATTTGTTTTTCTGGTATTGTAATTTAACATTTAGTGAGTCTGAATTTGACGTTTTTTAGAATATCTTCTTTGCAAGGTCAAATTTTGGACAGGAAAACTCTTAAATCTTATTCCAAGAATTCTGACCATGATTGATTTTTTTTTTTTGTACAGACAGAGTCTCACTTTGTCACCCTTAGTACAGTGCCATAGACTCACACAGCTCACAGCAACCTCCAACTCCTAGGCTTAGGCAATTCTCTTGCCTCAGTCTCCCAAGTAGCGGCGACTACAGGCACCCGCCATAATGCCCAGCTATTTTTGTTGTTGTTGCAGTTTGGCCAGGGCTAGGTTTGAACCCACCACCCTCAGTCTACGGAGCCAGTGTCCTACCCACTGAGCCACAGGTGCCGCCCTGATTTTTGTTTTTAAAATTATTTGTTGTAGAAAAGCTCGCTTTAGGCTTGGCGCCTGTACTCAAATGGCTAAGGTGCCAGCCACATACACCTGAGCTGGTGGGTTAGAATCCAGCCTGGGCCCGCCAAACAACAATGACAGCTGCAACCGAAAAATAGCCAGGCATTGTGATGGGTGCCTGTGGTCTCAGCTACTTGGGAGGCTGAGGCAAGAGAATTGCTTCAGTTGGAGGTTTTTGTGAGCGGTGATGCCACAGCACTCTACCCGGGGTGATGGAAGAAATATTTCTATTGTTTTTTGGGGTAATATTTGGAAATTCACCCTTGAGAGATAACCAAAAGGTTGTAATATCTGTTGTTGAATATTTTATTTGTATCCTCTGTCATTTCTTATTTCTGTTAATTCTTCCTCTTCTGTAGTATTTAAATTTGCTGATGTACACACACTAAAACCAAGGGATTTCTCACCCAATCCAGAGACATTATGTCAGATGTAGATTCAGGAAAATATTTTTCAAAATTTGTGAACAATAAATCTAAAGTTTGTAAAACGTGTTTGATAAGATTTTTATCTACTTTATAACTTTTCACTAGTTCAAACGTTTCTACTGCATTTTCTCTTTTAATTCTTCCTTTCTGGAGCAGTAGTTCTACTCAGAAAGCACTAATTTTATCTGTAGATGTAAGAATATTTTCATGGTTTCCCTGCATACTCTTATTAATAAGAGTATTCAAATCAAACACTGAAATAAATCTGCAAAATTTATTACAAATTTTATTACAACTTTATTACACCAAACCTCATCACGAAGTAAATCACCTAATTTAGAATGTTGCATTTTAAAAAAGGTTGATACTTTTAATTCATAGGATCTTGATAGAACATTTCCTTCCTTGAGATAACCATCTCACTTCTGTATGCAATAAGAGTTGTGTACAAAAAGCATCCATTGAGGAACATAATTCTGGAAATTACCTTGATTGCAATGGCCTGCTTTGTATATAACTAATAATTTTAATAGTGTCTTCTAGGACCTTTTGTCCTAATGATTTTGATGCTAGCACTTCTGTGTAGGAAGTGTGCAAAAGTAATTTTTGGATTCCTTTTCTTGAACAAGTGTAACAAATCTTTTTATACCTCCAGACATAGATGGGGCTCTGTTTGTACAAATACTTGTGCAGGAATCCCAAGACAAGTTATTAGAATTAAAATAATTATCAATCAAATCAAAAATATCTTGGCCCTTTGCTGTTTTTTTTTGGAGTGGTCGACAAAATAAAAACTGTTCTATGATCTCTTCTTTGTAAACAAATGTATGGAATGCTAAAAGTTGGGGTTTACCACTGATATCAGTAGATTGATCCAACTGAATTGGATCAGCCTTTTTTAAAATGGCAAACGTGAGTGAGATATTACCTGAAATTAGTTTCAGATAAATCCTTAACCTGCCGAGAAATTGTATTATCTGAAAGTGGAATTTTAAAAATTTCCATTTCATATTCTTCCCCAAACATTGTTTTGACAATTGCAGAGCAGGCCAGTAATACAACAGAATCTGCAATTGTATGAAATTTCATTTTCCTAGCTATGATTTCTGCAACTGCATAACTTGCTTCTTGTGCTTTATCTGATAGCATTGCATTTTGGGTCCATATTTTTGTTTATTTGGTGCAAGTCATTTGAAATATTCCACTGGCTTTTCAGACAAGTGAGAATGTCTGGATTGTAAATGTCTCCTTAATTTGCTAGGAACTATAGCACAAATTATGCATGTGGGATGTGGTGGATTTTCTTCACTACATAAGAAACAAATGATGAATAATCTTCATTGTGTTGATGACTAATTGTGTTTAATTTAGTTGCTATTGTACTGGGATGCTGGGAGAATAGGGACCAAAGACCCCATTGTTGGCAAAGGAAAGTATCCCCAGAAAAAGAAGAAAACTTAAAAGTAAGCTGAGTGAGTCGGAACAAAGAAAAGTCCGCTAGTTTACATTTAAGCTAGCCATTGCTAGCAAGCTTCTTGCCTTTTCTGAAATTCTAGCCTGTTGGGGATACAGCTTACAAATACCCTGCTGGGTCTGTGAGCACTCTGAGGAGAGTAATGGCCATAGAAGAGATTATGGAAAGTCCTAGAAAAGGTACATCTTCTAGGGTGTTTCCTGCCCATTAAACAGGCAAAGCAGATACCCATTGTGAAGATTTACGTTTGCCTGGGGCAGAGACCAAGGCAATAGCTCCAGCTCTGAGACACGGCAGAAGAGCTTATATCCCTTATCACAGAGGAAAATCCTCTGTGGTGGAGATGGGAGGAAAATGCCTCCCTCTCACTGATCCCTCAGAGGAGATTAATGCCTGTGGCATTTTACTCCACAGAGAACTAGCAGAGCTTAACACCTCCATAGAAATCTGTGTGTGTGGAGGCTTGCGGTCCCCCACCCCGACCCCGGCTCAGCGCACTCCACGCCACCCGCAGCCTGACACGCCGCGCGGGCCCCCCAGTCTCCCACGGTTGCCTCTCCTAGGCATGGCACAGGGCCTCACCTCACTATGGCAGCAGCACGGCACAGCACACTGGACTTCATGCTCGGCGCCAAAGCTGATGGCGAAACCATTCTGAAAGGCCTCCAGTCCATTTTCCAGGAGCAGGGGATGGCGGAATCGGTGCATACCTGGCAGGACCATGGTTATTTAGCAACCTACACAAACAAAAAT
>CAUYRH010075574.1:0-12773 GCA_963574655.1 Perodicticus potto | reverse complement strand
ATATATATATATATATATATAGATAGATATGAAATATATTATTAAGTAGCAAAATTATGAATTGAAAATTATTATTTATTAATAAATTTCAAACTTAAATGTTAAACCAGACATTACATAATATAGGAATATTTTTTATTTTAGACCATAGGTTGTTTTAAGTGGCTGTGGATAGCAAGAGTGTAAAAGAAAGAATTCAGTATCAGCTACTTTTTCATTAAATAAGAAATAAAAAATAAGCAAAATATATGGATTAATTAATGGTGTCTGATTTAGAGTTTCTTTATCATAAAAAGGTAGGATAATGTGGAAAAGAGAGTAATTATTAACTTATTCTTATATGTCGTCACATTATATACTATTTATTCATTTGTGCATTAATTTAACAAATCTGTATTCGTTGTTCTATACTGTAAGAAAAATGAGAAAATGAGTCAAGTTGGAGAAAATAATCTAGCAGATAAATTAACAACTAATTAAAATGAAGAATTTTAAAAAGTGGTATGTTCCAGGAAAAAAGGAAAGCTGAATAATTCAGCTGAGAGCAAAATGTGTCTCACTGGGATGGTCATTCTAGGTATCACTGTTTGAAATTTCCTCTGTGAGGTGTTTTCTGAGAATCCAGGGGCAGAGTGTTGCAGAAACTGGGCAAGTACCTACAAGGGCCACAAGAACAGGATCATATTAGGCAAGAGTGAAATTAGCAATGGAACACGTTATGATGTTTAAAGCATTAGGAACCTGCACATGGAGATTTTAGAGAATTGAGACAATATTGCAGAAAACAGTTGAATTTTCCTGCTTTATTAGAAATCCCTTTGCAAGTCTTAAGGAGAGAGGTGACTTAAGGATTTATGTTTTTAAATGTGCACTCTGGCTGCTATGTGGAGTGTGGAAGCAGGCAAACATCTCAGGAGGCTACTGGACTAGCTACAGTATAAAGCTGATAACAAGAAACTGGCTCAATGAACTTTCAGTGGTGTAGGAAAGACTGGGCAAGGAATAGCTTTGGTCCTGGTGGGTTAGTCAGTTGCAGATATGGAGACGTAGTTCAAATGGCCTATACTAAAGCTGTTCAGAAACAAAATATTAATTAAATTATATGACTGACTGCTGTAAACGGTGAAAACAATTACAAATTGTTTATGCCATTTAAAACACAAATTAAGCATATATTCATGGAAGACATCTGACTAACTTTTAATACACGGTCTCAGTCTAAGCTATTCACAATATGTGAATATTCACACTTTACTCCTTCAACACAGTTCCTGAACTAAATGCAAGAAAATGACAAATACATAGTCTCCATTAGGATTGTAATCCTTTGCCCTACTGCCTTATGAGGCATGAGCCTATTATATCCTTGAGATAGAATTCTCATCAGTGCCAAACCTGGAAAGTATTATTCAGCATATCAATTCTACATAACTAAATAGAGGTCAAGGAAAGTATTTTTAAAGTATAATACAAATCTCCTTGCTTTGGTATTTATATTGTACATGTTAATGTAAAATATCTTTAGAATCACGATGTTCAGCTTGAATGATTTTATTCTGAGCTCCTAAATTCAGAGTTGAGATTAAGCCCAAAAGAACTTGTCCTTTGCTGCAAATTACATATTTAATATGATATACAAAGAGAATTTACTTGGCTGAATCGATTTTAAAGGTTTGGGGCTGCACAAATCATGTTTTCTCTTGGAAATTAATGTAAAATAGAGTAACACATGAAAATTAAGATAGTTTTATCTTTTGAAATATGGAAAGCAACAACTGTTAAACAAATATAATAACCAGCCTAAATCTATCATAATTTCTAACCTTTCTGAAATTTCACAGGTATTTTTAAATTCATAGTATCTAAATAAATCTGTATTACTTTCCATTTCTCAGTTTTCATACTTCATAAATATTCATACTTTTTCTTTTCTTAAAAAATTAAAGCCATCAATTGAGTTCACACTTGCATTAATAAATACCAACATAAAATATCCCAAATTTACATTTTTATATTAGGAACACTTGAGATAGTCTTACTGATACTAGTAAATTTTATTCATTACAACCTGCTGGTGACATATAGGGAATTTTAAGCAAACGATGTAATATAAATCAGATTTCCAATTGATTAGAATATTTCAAGGTGTTTATTATTATAAAAATTATTTTACACTTAGAAACGTACACCATCAGTGTAGAATTTTACAAGACCCTTTAATTCCATGTCTCCAGTATGATGCTTCTTTTATTTATCATTTATGATTATGTTTCTCCTTTTGAGGATAATTTCAACCATCACTTTACTGGTGAACTCTCTCTTAATCTATTAAAGTAAAATTATCCACTATACTCCCATAATAATATATTACATTTCTAGTTTAAAACTTATAGAATTTACCTACATTTGGACAATCATGTATTTTTCTCCCAACTAGGCAGTAAGCTCCTTGAGGATGTGGCATGTAAATTTTTCACGATTGTGCTTCCAAATGTTAACACCATTTCTGGTAAGGGAACATAGAATTAACAAAATCTAGTGTTTATATCTCTTAGTAATTGCAACTAAGGAAAAACCTTAAATTAGAATTGTGATAATTTTTATAATGTCGTAAGAAAAGAGACAGTATATGACACATGATGAAATTTGAAACAATTTATATATGTTATTTACTGTATCTTTTTATATTTCTTAGTCATAACCCAACTATACATTAAACAATAGCAACTTTTGTCTTTCATAAATTTAGAAAAAAATAGTTTTCCGCTTGTTCACTGTGATCATGTATCCCCATGGACTAGGATTCCCTGGGTGGATTATCATTATTGTCATTCACACCTAATTCTAGTGCATTTGTGAAGCGCCTTTGAATTTAAAGACCATATGGAATTTATGCATTTGTTTCTCTATTTAACTGGTTGGGGTTTTTTTGTTTGCTTATGTTTTGGAGGAGGTGCTTGCTTGGGAAATCATATTGCTCAGGAAAAGTAAATAGACTGTGACATACATTGATTATATATACATAATTTGTAGGAGGCACAAGACCAAGTTACCAGTTAGTACTTTAAAATATTTAGTTCTTTTACACATTGGCTGTTATTTTAGAAATGAAACACATTTCAATTCTATTGTTTGATTTGGCTAGAAATCAGTTACATGTTCATAACGATCACAGGTATTTTATAGCTCAATGTGCCTTATCTACTAAATTAAGTCTCTTAGGTATTAAGAAGAGATACTAGCAATATAGTTATTATCATCATAATAAAATAGCAACTGGGAAGGCACTAAGACCTTCCAAGAAAGTGGTCGCTGTATTATACTAAGTGCATGTTTTACTTTGTTACAAGCTTTTAAAATTCTCTTTCTTCTTTATCATTCTAATAACAAAATATTTTGGCATTGTGATTAATTGAAGTGCAGTTAGTTCCAAAAATGAGTTTTATGAGCTGCATAATAACAATGTGTTAATGAATTATTTTGATAAATTTTAAATTACTATTACAATTTTCACAAACTATGTTTTGTTTTATAGAAATACATCTCCTTTTAAGGGAAAATAATACTTGGAATAGATAGTTTCATAAATACCTTGATTTAGATTTTAGGTACTCATTAATGAAAACCTTCCTTATTTTTAGTATTAATAAATAACACTTCTTAAGAACTTATCTTGTGCCAGGATTTCTTCTAAATACTTTATATGTACCATTTATTTAGTCCCAATACAAACAAATAAACAAACACAAAATATTTATGAGTTATAACCTTTCTTAATTTCACAGATAAAGAAATTAAAGCATAGAGAGGTTAAGTTCTACATTGTGACAGAGATAGCATATGGCAAAGATAAAATTTTAAACCAAGCTGTTTGAGTTTAGAACCAACATTCTTAGTGAATATGTTAGAGTGTCTGTATCATGAATAGAACATCATTTTTTAGTGAAATTTTTGTAAAATTTTGGGCAACTGTGTTATGTTTTTATAATTTGAGCAACTAGGCCATATTTTTATAATTTTATGTAAGAATTTAAAAAATGGATGATTGATCATTAATCATCATTTCACTTTTTTGAATGTAAACATTTTTATTTATTTTTTATTTATTTTTTGTTTTTTTGAGACAGAGTCCCACTATCTTCCCCTCGGTAGACTACTGTGGTGTCACAGCTCACAGCAACCTCAAACTCTTGGGTGAAGCAATTCTCTTGCCTCAGCCTCCCACGAGGCTGGGACTACAGGTGTCCACCACAATGTCTGGCTAATTTTTTGGTTGCAGTCATCATTATTGTGTTAGCTGGCCCAGGCTGGGTTCGAACCTGCCAGCCTTGGTATATGTGCTGGCACCATAACCACTGTACTACAGGCACTGAGCCAAATGTAAACATTTTTGATAATTAAATGATAAATTCCAGTTGCTTAAGTATCTTAGCTTTATACACCTTATGCATTCAGCTTCTCCTTTTCAGCTGTAAAGATTGCTCTGTGAACCTTGCCTCTCTAACATCATCCAAGTACGACATGAAAACAAAAAATACCCACAGTGCATCATCTTTAACAATGATACAGAAAACATTCTGACTACAATATATGAAGAAAGGCTGCCAAGTATAGCAAAAATGTGTCAGTAGGGAAGAGTGCCTTGAAGTCTTAGGTAGACAAGGCAGGGAGAAGGCTTGTCAAGGTGGTGGGCATGCGTAGTATGCACCATGGGTGCCCAAGATTATCCTCAGGTTCAGAGAGTCACTAGAAGCACTCTTATGACTCACAAAAGGTATTTATACTCACAGCTGTATTTTATTGAATCAAAAGAATAATGACTAAAATCAGCAAAGGGTCAAGAAGCACAGGACAGAATTCAGGAGAGGACAGACACAACTTTCCCATCATGTTCTTTCACTGGAGTCACCTGGAGAGCATTTAATTCTTCCAGCAGTGCTGTGTAAGAACATGTGGTATTGGCAACCAGGGAAGCTGACCTGAGTCTTAGTGTCTAGGTTTTTTTTTTTAATAAGGAGTTGGTGATATATGCATGTAGCTCCTGTGTTAATGACCCTCATTACTCAATCTTCACCCCATTACTCTCTGGTGCCACAGTGATCTAGCATGGCCCATGGATTCCACCATAAATCACAGTGCTGTCATATACAACCTGGCATGTCCCAGGGCCACAAGTGTGCAAATACACTCTTCAGGCAGAGTGTTGTAAGTACTTAGAAGTTATCTCCCAAGAATGTATCAAAGGCCGTTTCTTCTTTGTAGGGGCACAGTCATCTGAGCCCGTGTAAGGTCAATCAGTCTCCCATTTTGTGAAGGCAAGTTTAACGTCTTTTGTGAGTTAGAAAGGAAAAATCCTGGTGGGATTTTCCAGGCTACTCCCTTATGACAATTAACTGCCTCCAAATGGCCAGTTAAAGGATTATTACTTAGCATAAGGATAATTTTAGTGAAGTAGTTATCAGTTAAGCCAGTTAAACCTTAGCCCATAAGGATAGTTTTACATAACATTAAGTGGTTTTCAGTTAATCCCATTTATCCATAAGCTTGTAAGTACCAGGCAGTAAAAGGCCTGGGGCCAGGTTTAAGTCATATGTTCATTGATTAATTCATGAGATTAAGTCATGTGTTTGTTGATTAAGTTATGTGCCTATATAAGCCTTAGTGTAAGAAATAAATTTGCTGTAATGCCTGAGTGAGCTTCAGCCTCTGAAATGCCTGAGTGAGTGTCAGCCATTCCCTTTCAAATCAATCATTTTGTCTGTGGCGCTGCCTCTGCGTCATTGATTAGGGGGGCTGGGTGGCCACAACACTTCTTTGGTGTGTGCATGGTAGGAACATACTAAGCCTGCTGAATTAGTAGTTTATTGCACAGTGGGCAAAACCAATAATATCTATTTTTGAATAATAATTAATTGAATGTTAGAAGAGGCACCTTGATGCCTTTTTTTTTTACACTTTAAAGGGTAGAGGTAACTTGATTACATTAATACAAATCAAGCAGATATCAGTTTTTAAATGGCTCTCTGTGTATTGAATTAAAGGGGAGTCTGTGGGTATAGAGTAGTCAAATGTCTTCCAACAGAGAGAGATGTGTGTGAGGTGATTTACACACATATGAACACACACATGAAACACAAGCCTGTCTCCTAGAAAATTTTTCTGTGTGTCATGGGAAAGTCATATATACCTAGAACAGAGTTATATTTCTAGTATAAATTGCTGATAAATAATTTTCCATAGAAAATAGTATAAAACTCAGACTATCAACTATTTAAGATTCCTGCTACTTTCACTTACTTACCCAGGTCTGTCCTCATGTTGTTCTCTACACATAAAAGATTCAAGAAGATTTACCTTTATTTGTAACAAACAAACAAATAAAAGGCAATATAACCACAATACTGAAAGTGTGTAATAGGAAACATAAAAACACTAAATATTCATAAAGTGACAAAATACATATGTTCATGCACGAGTTACATGCACACATATGCACACAGAAAGACTGAGGTAGTAAAGAAGATTGTAAACTAAGTTGATTATAGAAAATTAAATATGCTAAAACAAAAATGTCCCCTCTGTTATAAACACTTGGAGAGAAAAAAATCTTAGAATGAAATGGTAAGTCAGGAAATGGAGATAATCATGAAGCAGACAGAGCTAAAATAAGTAAAACAATTAAGGTTGGAGAAATTAAGCTTACATTAGATGAAAGTGAAAGGGAAATAGACACAGAATTAGCAAAAATTATTCTGTATGTATTTATAATTATGAGAAAACTGAATATACTAAAAAAGAAGAAATGGTTTATGAAAAATTATAATGAAATTGACAGATAATAAAGAACAAAAAGGACCCAAAACATGAACATTTAATATCTCCCTCAAAAAGCAAATAAGTTAAAGCAGACAAATACATAATTAAAGATGATATTACTAAAGTAAAGAAAACCAAATCTTTGGGTTAAATGTTAAAGTTATAAAAAAATGGTACAGTTCAATCAATGTTGACATAACTGCCTGGGGCAGTTAATTGACTTGAAAGACGTAGAATCCCAAAGGCAGACTGCCAAATCTTCAAGTCAACCAAAAGAAGGATAAACAAGGCTTAGTTCTGACTTTTCCACAGTAACTTTCGCCACAAGAGGATGACTGAAGCAAATGTCAAAGATTTTTAGGAAACTAAATGTGACCACAAATTTAAAACTTATTTAAATTTCTATTTCAGTATAAGGGCAATGGACAGATGCTGTCCAAGAGTTTCTGACTTCAAACTCATACGTTTTTATAAAAAACGAATGATGTCTCTAGAAGACATTATTGTGTGGTAGTATCAGACTTCACAAATGCAAAGCCTCCCTGATATTTGCAGTAAAATAGCATAAGAGTAGTAAGTGAAACACCATTCTCATGAACAAAAATTTTAAGTGACCTACCGTTAGAATTACAGAAATGATATGGAATTATGATAACAGAATGCTAGTGTTACAATATGCTACAACACTCAGTCTTTTTGAACCAACTCAAAAAACAAATCAGCCTTTGAGTTCACGACCTTTATTAATCAAATATGAATCCAGTATATCACGGTAATAAGGATAATATTATAATTATGGATTTCACTAATACATTATCTATCTTGAAACTTTCATTTTATAGTGAACTGTTTTGTTTTCACAGTCTGTGTTATTACAGATCTAAATAAGCTTCCTAAATTTATTTCTCTAAATTTAGATGAGTATATGAAATAATAAAACATACATAATTTTGTCTGATTTATTTAAACTGACTACATTTGGTATTATGATTAATATCTTTTCTGTTTTTATGGCTGTGACTAACACTCAGAAAACTCTTAAAGATGAAAACCAATTACGGATCCTCAACTTGTGATAGGATTACATACTGATAACTCCATCCTAACTTGAACATTTACTTAATACACTTCAACTACTGAACATGAAAGTTTAGCCTCACTTACCTTGAACATTCTCAGAATATTTGCATTAGCCCACATTTGGACAAAATCATCAAACACAAAGCCTATTTTCTAATAAAATGTTGACTATTTTACATAATTTATTGATGTTCTACTGAATACATATTGCTTTTGTGCCATCATAAAGTTAAAAAGTTTTAAGTCGATCCATCAAAAGATATGGAATATCTGTATTTTATAGCCCAGCAAATTCAATGAAATATTGCTTATAAAATGCAGCAATTATTGCAAAAACATGATTAAAATTCAATAAATTATAACATGTCAATATTATAATTTATTGTCCAAATGACGTTTTTAAAGTGAATTAACATTATGTTTTAAGCCAGATTTTCAAGGCAATATTATGATATATGGTCAGTCTAGTTATTAACCATGTTAGATATTTTGCATTCATCTTCACGACAATCTTAGAAATATGTTATTATTCCCACTAGATAAATGAGAATAGTGGGCCCTATCAATGAATGATTCATGCAAGCCCTCAACCAGTGGTGGATACAGATTTTCAATCCAATACTATCTGATCCCAGGATTTGTACTTTTCAAAATAGTCTTATATAGATCAACACCTCATTCAAGATAATATATTTTTTAAAGCAATGATCAGATACACTTTTCTGTGTTTATTTTAAATTTCTTCCGAAGCCATAAATGGAACTGTGTGTAAAGAAATGCCACATTTTTCCTCAAAAGCAATGTAATAGAATACAATAAATGTATATGTAAGTATCATAATTATTCATATATTTGCAGTTATGTGGCAAATTGTTCAGGAGAAAAATTAATATCAAAGCTGCATGAATGATTAGTTGTTTAAATTTGTAGCATGAAATACATAAGGAGAAACTCTATGCCAGTTCAAGGTTTGATTGATTTGAGGACTATTCATTTTATTATTTAACCTTAAACAAGTTGTTTCTGTAGCAAGGAGAGCTGCTCTATTTATTTAGGAGTTGTTCATCCCTTGCTTAATAAGAGTTCTCAAGCCCAGCCCTGTAAAAGAAAAATAAGTGTTAAGTTCAATTTTGCTAGGAAAGAAAGAAGAGCTTCTTTAATGTTAAACTGAAATTTGAAAATGTTCAGATATTACTGGTCTGATTATATGTCCCCAGGAGATGCAGTCACGATGTTTGCTTTTTTTGAGTGTTTCATTCATTTTGAACATGTCCTTCAATCTCTGCAGCCTTTCTCTGTCTTTATCAGATCCACATCCCACCTTATAATGCTGTGGTTATATAAAAAGGCAAATAACTATTCTAAACAGCAATATCCAACAATATCACCAGATCTAAAAATGTCTTAGAAAGGAATAGATGGAATCAATTAGCTCTTGCTCAAATTTCTCACAGATCTGGCTATCACTTTGAAAAGGTTTTATAGAGTAATCTTTCCAGACAAAATTTACTTTCTTCATAAAATTAGAAGAGCACCAGAAAAGTATTTCAAAGAGCTTCAGTACTGAGTGGGTTGGATGGGTGGTTCTGATAAAAAGCTAGTATTAAAAGATTGCATTGCCTTAAAACATTTTTATCTCAAATCCAGTTCTTTCAACTTTTAGTGGTACATATCCAATTCACAGATACACGTATGGAGACTCTCTCCTCCAAACAAATAGCAATAATAGATAAATATAAATAGTGATAACAAAAATTACATCAATGTCTTAAGAAGAGAATATCTCTCAGTACTAGAAAGCTCAAAGAAATACAAAGCAATGAGCGTTGCTCTCTCTGGGTCTGCTGGGCCCCATTCCAGAGTGATAATGATAAATAGTTCAAGTGAGACTAATTTTTTTCTAACTTGCACAGAATTCAAAAAATCATCTCCTGAAGCTGGCAATTAGGAAATATGAAAGAAACTAAAATACATTATTATCAACCTCTCACTGAATCTTTAGCTTCTTTGAAAACTAAGGACAAGGAGACAGAAATAAATGGACAAGCAAAGTGTCTTTTCCCTTGGTAACTACATCTTTTACTGATATCCTCAATGTCATCTTGAGATTGGGGCTCAACAAAAACCAACAGTATCCGCAACCACTGCAATTTTTTTTTTCAGAAACTAAGAGTAGAAGCAAAACACATAAGAAAACAAGTGCTTTGAGAAAAGGAGAAAGGAGAACTAATGCAAAACAAGAACAGCCACTCAAAAACATCTTACTTACAAAAACTAGAAAACACCTAGAAAAATATAGCTATTGTCAAGAAAGGTTAACAACAAAAGATGAATCAGAGCAGGTATCCTTCTGAATACAGTTATCTTTATGAAAATCTCTAATAATGGCTATGAAATAAGTATGTTTAGGATGCTTAAAGAAAGAAATATACAGTTAAACCTGGGCGAGAAAGTTAATTTAATATTTGGGCAACGCGCTTCCTGCTAGTATGCCCTCCTATACTTAAGAGATAAGGAACCTAAAATGATACCTAGATTTCTTTATGGCTAGACGTCCAGATAGCATGCAGATTTTTTTTCGCCAATCATGTGCCCTCACACAAGTGTGAGTCAAGGACTGAGTTAAACTGGGGAGCAGCACTAGAACATCTTTTTTGATTATATGGGGGCATATCTTCCTGGAGTCAATGTTTGCAGCAAACTTTTGATGTTGTGCCATGGCTAAACTGACATAATCCTAGTACCAACCCCCCAGAATGTGCTTTCCCAGTTTCCTGAGAGTGGTCACAGTTTCACAGTTGTGATTCCCTCTATAGTTCACATTTTTCAAACATTCTGTTCCCTTTTATAGAAAAACAAAAACCAAACATAGATTCACAAAAGCATGAGTACAAGCATAAAAGTGAACAATAATAGCAAAGTAAAGAGTTGAGGAAAAAATGAGGGAATAATTACTCTCTAATGGCAAAAATAGTACATTTAACAATTGTTAACATTGTGGAGTATACATGTATAGATGAATGAATGGCACAGAACATAAAGAACAGAAATCAGGGTGGTGCCTGTGGCTCAACAGAGTAGGGCACCGGCCCCATATGCCAGAGGTGGTGGGTTCAAACCCAGCCCCAGCCAAAAATAAAAGAGTAAAATAAAATAAATAAACTGCATAAATCAACTGAAGTAACTGTAAGAATGTTTATAAATGTATGAATATAGATGTCTCAAAACAGTTGAGGGTAATTATGGTCTGTTTTATATATATATATATACATATATATATATACATTTTTTTTTTTTTTGAGACAGAGTCTCACTATGTCACCCTCAGTAGAGTTTCGTGGCATCACAGCTCACAGCAACCTCAAACTCTTTGGTTTAAGTGATTTTCTTGCCTCAGCCTCCCAAGTAGCTGGGACTACTGGCATTTGCCACATAGCCCAGCTATTTATTTTTTATTATATCATAAACACATAAATCATGTATACATTAATGCATTTATTGGGTACAATGTGCTAATTTCATATAGAATTAGGAACACATACATCACACTGGTTAATATATACCTTATCTCGCTTACTTAATTATTGAGTTAAGACACTTATACTCTATACTTAATAGATCCAACATGTACCCTTGCATTATGCACCATAGGTGCAATCCCACCATTCACCTCTCTCCATCTGATCTCCCCCCTCCCCTACCATTCCACCATCCTCCCTCCTTCATCCTGGGCCATAGTTGTGATCTATTCTTCATATGAAAATTTGAGTGATTGTAAATTGGTTTCATAATAGTATTGAGTACATTGGATATTTTTTCTTCTGTTCATGAGATACTTGACTAAGAAAGATATGTTCCAGCTCCATCCATGTAAATGTAAAAGAGATAAAGTCTTCATATTTTTAAAGGCTGCACAATATTCCATGGCATACATATACCACAATTTATTAATTCATTAATGGATGGATGGGCACTTGGGCTTCTTCCATGACTTGGCAATTATGAATTGAACTGCAATGAACAATCTGGTGCAAATATCTTTGTTATAAAGTGATTTTTGGTCTTTTGGATGTACACCTAGTAGAGGAATTGCAGGTTCAAATGGCAGGTCTACTTTTAGATCCCTGAGTATTCTCCATACTTTTCTCAAAAGGGACGTATTAGCTTGCATTCCCACCAGCAATACAAAAATATTCCCTTTTCTCCACACCACGCCAACATCTGTAGTTTGGGGGTTATATGAGCCACTCTTACTGGAGTTAGATGACATTTCAAAGTGGTTTTGATATGCATTTCTCTGATTATTAAAGATGATGAGCATTTTTTCATCTGTCTGTAGACCATGCACCTATCTTCCTCACAGAAGCTTCTGTTCAAGTCTCTTGCCCACAATGAAATGGGATTACTTGTTCTTTTGTTATTAATAAGTTTAAGTTCTCTCTGGATTCTGGTTATCAAACCTTTGTCAGAATCATAACCTGAAAATATCCTCTCCCATCCTGAGGGATGTCTGCTTGCTTTACTTACTGTGTTCTTGGCTATGCAGAAGCTTTTTAGTTTCATCGAATCCCAGTAATGTATTTTTGGTGTTGCCTCAACTTCCCAGGGGTTCCTCCTCATTAAGTACTCTCCCAGGCCAATTTCTTCAAGTGTTTCTCCTGTACTCTCTCCAAGAATCTTTATAGTTTCATAACTTAAGTTTAAATCTTTTATCCAATGAGAGTCAATTTTTGTTAATGGTGAAAGGCGTGGATCCAGTTTCTGTCTACTACCAGTCACCAGCCAGTTCTCCCAGCACCATTTGTTAAATAGGGAATCTTTCCCCCAATTTATATTTTTGATGACTTATCAAAGATCAAATGATGATAAGTGTCTGG
>CAUYRH010075567.1:0-40614 GCA_963574655.1 Perodicticus potto | reverse complement strand
CGTGCGCCACATTGTGTGTCTTGTATATTGGAGTTCGTTTTGTTTGTATGTATAAACCTTTTCATATAACATGGCATCTGCTTAACAGCTCTGATGGAAATTCTTATGACGAGAGAAAGAGGCAAAAAACACAGGAGTAGCAAAATGTAGGTGTCAGAATGCAGAAGGAACCCCCGCTACCTACAAATCAATGGAATGTGGGAAATAGAGCGCTGACCTGCCGACCTGTAAGTGTGGAAGACAGAAGATGGGTCACCCTTTCTCTACAGCCTCCCCTTTGACTTAGAGGCCCCAAGTTTCAACCAAGCAGAATACCGCACATGGGCTGCTTTTTCATGAGGCTTAAACACTGCTCCTTTCCACCTCCCCTGCCTGCCCCAGCCACCCAAGAATACATATTCCTATACCATAGACCTTCTGTAAGTCGGCCGAGGGAATTTAACAACCTGGCCATTATATGGAGGTGGTCAGCATATGCACCTGTGGTGCATGCCCAGTCTACGGAAACTAGGTCAACTTAAGGAGGTGGTCAGTGTCGGGAAGAGGTCAGCTATGGGAGTTCTACTTTTCTGCACCTTTCCAGAGAGCCCAACTCCCAGGAATGACAGAGCAGAGAGTTGGGAAGAATGAGGTGGAAAGAGAAAACCCGACTATGGTGAGTAAGATCCCTGGTCGTTGCGTACGCTATGTTGCAACACACTATACCAATGTGGGGTGTCCACTGCCCAACAAGCATGGTGAGAAGATCCTGCTTCCATCCTTCGAGGCGTACCTGGTAGATCCCTGAGAGGCAGCAGGAGCAGGAGGAAGCTGGTCACCTGCCCTTGACTTCAGGTCTGAGAGGGCAGCGAGCCAGACCAAGGACAGCAGTGCTGCTCACCTGTGCGGTTGCACTGCATGTGAACAGATCTTCATTTCAAGCTGAATAAAGAGAAAACTGCAACTGCAATGCCTAACTAAAAAATAAACAAATACCGGGCGGCACCTGTGGGTCAGCAAGTAGGGCGCCAGCCCCATATGCTGAAGGTGGTGGGTTCAAACCCAGTCCCCGCTGAACTGCAACAAAAAAATAGCCAGGCATTGTGGTGGGTGCCTGTAGTCCCATCTACTCGGGAGGCTGAGGCAAGAGAATCGCCTAAGCCCAGGAGTTGGAGGTTGCTGTGAGCTGTGATGCCATGGCACTCTACCGAGGGCAACAGAGTAAGACTCTGTCTCTAAATAAATAAATAAATAAATACCACAGTACAACATGGAAAAGGAATCACAATCCTGCAGACTCCAAATCTCAATAAACCTTTGCAAATACTCTACTGTAATTGGGAAATTTTTAGAAAACCATTGTGATTCTCTGTAGGATATAAGAAACCAAGTCCTCTATTGAAAGGAATTGGAAGGTAATAAATATGAGAGAAAAAGGCTAAAAAAAGAAATTTAAAAAGCACAAAAAGTAAACAGAAGAAAGTAGAAAGAATGTGGGGAAATATGGATGGCTTCAAGGAAACTAAAACTTCTGTAGAAAAATGAAGAGGTATCTATAAAAAGCAAAATTAAAACTAGAGAAATTTTACTATACAATGTCAAACTGAAGAGGCTTCCACAAAGTCTGGAGAAAAAGAACAAAGAAGAAAATTAGGATGATAGATAGATATAGAAGAATAAGAATAGAGATTCAACCTAAGAGGCCCCCCAAAATTAGAGAAAGAAATAAAAACAAGAGTTCTAAATAAAGAAGTTTCTCAGAGCTGGGGAAGAAGAAAGAGCTGTCAGCACAGATTGAAAGGACTCACCCTGATCCTAAAGCTAAATTAAGAAAAAATACATCCATGTATATCCCCGCAAAACTTTTGTATTATAAAGATAAAATTATTCAAGGATCCAGGCCAAAAAATAAATAAATAAAACTAAACCAAAGCAAATAAAGGGGAAAATTAATTACAAATGAACAAAAATCAGATTGACATCAGATGTCCATAATAATAAAAGCCAGAAGACACTGGAGCCATGTCCATGGAATTTCAAAGGACAAAAGAAATGTAATCGAAGCCAAGTTCTATTATGTTCATGTAAATTTGGAGTCAGACAGCCAGGGTATAAATCCTGGTGGTCTCCTTGACTCATGTGCCCTTGGGCAAGTCATTTACATGCCCCCACAAGATGATTATCTCAATTAAATGAGATAGTATACAAAAAGTTTTCCAAATATTCACTAAACTTGGCTTTTTTAACTTGGTACATCCAGGTGAATGTGGAATGTGAACACAGGTCTGCCTGCTAGGGTCAGGCTCATGGGATCTGTCCTCCAATCCTGACCTTTCTGGCTTCATTTTGGTACCCACTTTTGTTATTAGAATTAGACACTTGCTACGGCATCTGGAACTCATTCCCACATTTAATTGTGAATCATACCTTGGAGGTGCTAGGATAATGTAAAGAATATGAGAAAAAGCAAACATTTTATAAGACGAATCTTTAGAATTTCACTGGTTATAGAAGTCCTAAACACCATTCTAATCAGGCAATGTCCAAGTTCAATGCTTAGAAAATTTGACAGTCTCTTTCCCCTGCTACCAGCATATAATCCAGAGGAGGCGGGAGAGTTTCTGGTGCCATATTACCCAGAGGCCTATGCTTATCTCATATTTAATATCTGAAAGAGCACTACCTGGTAACTCCTAACACCTCCAAAAAACAAATGTGCAATGTGGAAATATTAATGGGTCTAGGTTTGTTTTTTTCTTTCCAATAGAAGTAGAGAGATTATTTGGACCAAATTCGAGGACTGCAACCTGGGAGACATAGATGCAAGTTACCCTGAATATATGTTCGCTGATCTAGGGTTTTTGTTTTTGCATTTTGTTTAGTTTAATCGAAGGGTCAGAAGATGCTGTAGGCATAAGCCTGGACTTCCTAAGAGGAAAGAAATTTCAGCAAGCGTAGAGGACAAGAAATGCTTCAGTCGAAGTTTATGTAACTATCCATATTTCTCAAGGGTACTACTTCTCCAACCTGCTCATCCTTCCTAGACCTGCCACATCTGATACCGTCTGATACAGTCCTGCACATCTCTTCCTCATCTTTTCAGCTGCCCAAAGTGGCAGGTGGCTCAGGGGGCCACATGTTCAAACCCCAACATCAGGGTACATACCCTGATCAAAGAACTTGTCTAACTTGTGACATCATCTATAGCAAAAATTGTATCCAGTACAAGCAAAACAAACTAGTTCCATATTTAACCCATCATCCTTATTTAAGGAGAATAAAATCCTATGACGTTAGAACTCTTCTAAGAAATCCAGGACATACTATTTCACATTGCTCTTTATTTCCAAATGATTTCTTCTGATGGGCAAGACAAAGATAAAAATATGTATCACTTGCAGTTCGGTTGCTGGAAACAGAAACTGCCCTTTGCTAACACAAGCAAAAGGAAATAGAGAAGAACCTCCACAGCTGCCACCTCCCTATGTCGGCCACTCCTTAAGTTGACCTAATTGTCATAGACTGGGCATGCAGCCCACGTACATGTCAGCACAGGAGGTCAAGTTCCTCATGCTGCTTCTGTCTGTATATTGACCCGTTGTTGTACCTTGGGTGATCAACTTACAGAGGTTCTATTGTATTTTGAAAGAATCCGAAGTAACTTTTGAAATTTATAGAAAATAAAACTTTGGGAGCTACCAGAACTAAAAATTATGACAGAGACAGAGACACAGAATAGAACAAGAGGAGGAGAGGGGAAGAAGGAGGGAAAGAGCTTAGCTACACAAGGTCCATGACCTTGGCTAGAGCAGGCGTGAGACTTTCACGCTGTATCTAAAAGGAACCCAGCAGCTATTACCCCAGACAGGCTCATACTTATATATGAATAGAGGGTAGATGCTGGGCAAGCAAATGTAAGTGTAGTTCACTACGGAAGCGTTTTTAAAGCATTTTCAAGCTTTAAGTGACTACAGAGTTTTCGCTTGCAGATATATTGCCAATGAGATTTCAGTTTGGGCAATTCACTAAATTTGCTAGCGCTCAGCCCCTGCATCTATCCCTGTTTACGTTCTTTTCTATGTTACAATATTTCCCATACTTGTGAAGGCTAAAAAAAAAAAAATTGTGAAATCCCCTTGACACTAAATTCTAGAACTGACTTAAGGTCTATCAGTGAGATGCTGTGGCATGAGCTTAGAAAGGCAGAAACAGGGGTGGAAGGCCATGGCACGGACCAAGTGTATGTATATATGTATTTATTTTCCTACATCTCTAGCAACTTCAGAAACTGGTAAGCACTCGTTTCTCCCATGGAAAGCACTTTGTACTGCATCGTCTTAACTTCAGAACGTAGGGCAGCTGAGACGCCAGCCAGATTTTCCTGCAGTTCCTTCTCTTATCTCTGGGCCACATCTGTTGAAACCTGAATCTGAGCGTAACGCACATCCACACTTCTAATTCTAATAGCCTTGCAATAAATTCATAGGAACCCAATTCTCTAGATCAAAGCCCTTTCTAATAAAGATGTATAAAGTAGTTTTCATTTCCTGCTTTGAACCCTAAGTGGTACAGATCTCAAAAAACGTCTTCAGCATCGCTACCAATATAAACCTAGAGCTTCACTACACATTCTTTTAGGGCCATGATATTGATCTTCAATATTATGTTTTCTTTTTTTGCACAGATGGCAGAACTTTGTTGAGATGCTGAGCAGAGCCTCTTCTGATTTGCTAGCTGATTTGCCTACAGGTAAATTCCATTATTTGTTGCTCCTGAGAGAAGTCCCATTTCCCAGAGCTATTGTAGGCTGTGCTGTTTAGCTTGAGTGGTTCGCTTGTTGGGTTTTATCTCATTCTTTCCAGAAATGTGAATGACTCCCCAGTGAAGGAAAAACAGGACTACTCTTTTAGGCCAGGTGTGACTCCCCAGTGAAGGAATAATGGCTACTCTTTCAGGCCAGGTAGATCATAGGAGACATAATTCCCCAAGTTTTCCTTAATCATGCGGCATTCTCTAGTGGCAACCCTTTAAGATGAAACAAAATAAACAAAATTGTAGAATTTCAATTGTACAGCTCCTTAAATCTAGGAAATCTAGGAATCTTACAGCTAGGTATTTATTCCACTGACACGTCAGTTAAAAAAAAATCTACAAGAAGTATATGTATCTTTAGTGCACTTTTTTTGTTTTGTTTTTGGAAAATTTTTTAAATGGAAATAACAAAAAGATCTTTTGTGATCTGCTAAACTAAATTACAGTAAGACCAATTGCTGAAATGATGCAGCTGTAAAATAACATGGCTGGGAGGCTACAGAAAGATTTCTAAAACATATTATTAAGTGAAATTATAGAGAAGACTTGGGCAAAATATTTGTCAATTAACAAGCTTTAAATATGACAGAGAAAATACACTTTGATATTACTCTGCATTTTTTTTATTTCCTATCTCCATCAACCATTTACTGATACTCTTTGGTTCAAAATACAAGATGCTGTGTGTGTGTGTGTGTGTTTGGGGGAATTGATATATTGGTCTATATTCAAGAAGAAAACAGAAACCTTAGTAGATATTTCAGATAGGAGGAATTTACTATAGGGGATTGGTTATCAGAAGTATCAGAAGGCTGAAAGATCTAAGAGGGAAGGGTGTTTCCATATCTCTGGATTGTCATAACAAATGACCACAATCTCTGTAGCTTAAAACAACAGAAATTTATTCTCTCACAGTTCTACAGGCTAGAAATATGAAATCATTGCGTCAAAAGGGCCATTCTCCCTCTGAAGTTTCTAGAGAAGAGGACTGTCTTAATTTTTTCAGCCTCTAGTAGCCCTAGGCCTCCATTGGCCCGGCGCTGTATAACTCCAATCTCTACCTCTGTCATCACCTGGCCTTCTTCCTCGTATGTCTCCTTCGTGTCTCTGTAGGCAAATATCCCTCTCCTTTGTATGTCTCTCTCTCTCTCTTTCTCTTTTTTTTTTTTTCCTGAGTTTGAACCCACCCCCTCCGGCATATGGGACCAGCACCCTACTCCTTTGAGCCACAGGTGCCGCCCCCTCTCCTTTCTCTTATAATGATGCCAATCATTGGATTTAGGACCCACCCTAATCTAGAATGACCTCATTTTGAGTCGATCACATCTAAAACACCTTGTTTTCAGATAATGTCAGATTCACAAGTTCTAGGGATCAGAACTCTGGTGAGGGATGAGGTGGGGAGGGTGGGACATGATTCAACCCACTGCAATGACGTAATCCAGCCATTAGTTACTGTAGGAAGCAGCTGCCATTACCATCCCTAAGGCTGAGAGAACAGAGAGGAAAGGGATCCATCATCGGATCCAGGCAGAGCTGGAGCTACTACACAGCTGGTAAGAAAGGATTTCAGAGGCGACAC
Source organism: Perodicticus potto (assembly GCA_963574655.1). Taxonomy (NCBI): domain Eukaryota; kingdom Metazoa; phylum Chordata; class Mammalia; order Primates; family Lorisidae; genus Perodicticus; species Perodicticus potto. Next base: position 34,241 of record CAUYRH010075567.1, on the reverse strand, counting down.
CACACAGCTGGTTCTTGAAGCCCAACATGGTTTGGGGCACAGACCTCTATGAAACAGGCTGAGATTTTCATCCATTGGTGTTTCACACGTGGCTAGGGCTGAGAAGGTTGGGAGATGTACCCGTAGCTCTTTTCCGGTTCTGGACAGAAGCTTACTGTGTCCTCACATGGTCTCTCTCTGTGCGTGTATCCCTGTGTGCTACAGGCCAGCCTTCTTCTTACAAAGCCCCCAGTGAGATTGGATCGCAGCCAACCCTAACAGCCTCAGTTCTTTAAAGGGCTTATCTCCAAATATAGTCACATCTTGAGGTACTATAACATATAAATATATACGTTATAACATATAATTCAACATATTAATTTGAGGGGGGGATGAAACCAGCCCATAGCATATGGCGTAGCAGAAGAAAATATGTAAAAATAGGGATTGAAGTCTCACTTTTACAACTAAATAACCACTAAATAGACATTAAGTAGTTATTTATGGTGGTTATATTTAGACACTTATTTTACTTCTGACTCATTTTCCTCATCTCTAAAATGGTCAAAAAAAAAGAAAGAGAAAACAGCCCTATTGCTCTAATAGGGTGATTGTGAATCTGAAAAACAAAACAGGCAATGTGACACTAATTTTTGAAGACAACATGTTACTCTCCAGAGCAACTGTTGTGGTAGTATTGCTGTTATTGCACTGTTGTGGTGACAGCCTACTGATTACTGAGAAAGGTCTTAGGTTGGTCTCTTCCTATTTCTGTACTGCTGTATCTGCGATAATAAAATCGCCCTTGTGTACTGAATGAGCCACTTTATTTGCCTGTCTTTAGCTCCACAGGTAAATGTTATGAAAGTGAGGAGAGACTATTATACAGAAACTAAAGAAAACTTCTACTCTTTATAAGAGGGTAGAATTTGAAATTTTTACCTTCCTGGGACCCCATTTTAATCAAAGATGCTATCATAACCTGATTAAAATGACTTTCATAAGCTGAAACATATTTTTCTTAGCAAAGTATCTCAAGAATGGAAGAAAAAGTATCCAATGTGCTCAGCCCTACTATGAAGCTAATTTATAGCTTTCATATGAAGGCTAAAACCCAGTTATAGCACAAGAAATGGGGAAAGGGGCAAGGGAGGTGAGGGGAGGGGGGAGGATAGGTGGAGGGAGGGTGATTAGTGGGATCACACTTACGGTGCATCTTACAAGGGTACAAGTGAAAATTACTAAAGTTAGAATATAATTGTCTTCATATAGTGATTAAAAGGTCATGTAGGCTATGTTAATTTTAAATAGTTCAATTAAAATATTTCAGATTGTATATAAAGTCAGCACATTGTGCCCCATGATTGCACCAATGTACACAATAATGATTTAATAAAAATTAAATAAAATCTGTCAGCATTCAAACATCAAAAAAAAAAAAAAAAAAGCAACAGATGACTGTTCTTCTGGGTCCCATCCCCACATGCCTGGAGAGTTTCAAGTGAGGAGGAACAGGGTGACCTATTAATTATTAGCATGGGCTTTGAAATTGGGAAGCTGGGCTTGACACTTGGTGCTGCCATTTACTAAGTATATGGTCTTGGGCAATTTTATGGCCTATTTCATTTCTAGTATCTTATCCTCAGGTAAATTATTCCTTTTCAGCTTCTTCATGGGATTGTTTATCAAAGGGCACAATTGGAGGAAAGTTCCTGGCACAGTGTGTGATTCACACAAAGCATTCAGTATGTCTTAAAGTCCACTCATTTCTCTTGTTCAAGGTTCAAAACACCTAAGATAGTAGAATGATTTTATTTTTTCAAACTGTGCTCAAAATATTACACTGCTTTCTAGAGGTCTACAACTGGAAAAAACTTAAATGGTAAATCTTAATCCTACAAATGAGAAAGTGAGGTCTAAAGAAGTACGATGACATTTCCAAGGTGGCATTGTTAACTGGTGTTGTGATGTGAAGAAAAGCTTCAATTTGTACAGAGATCCCTTAGGGAGATATGCACCTATCCTCCCCAGTTCCCTCAATCAGGTTTATCAATAACTTGGCATGCACAATCACAATTTACTTTGAACTCTGCCAAAAAACTCCTTGTGCATGATGCAGATAACACACATTTTTGTAGCAGTTTGACAAAGTATAAATGACTTACAATAAACTATAACTAGGTAATATCTCAACAAATTTATAAATGTTATCTAGCTTTTACAGGCAGTTAAATGAGATTTCCTTCAGCCCATTTCATTTTTAAAACATTTTGATCATTTATTTTACCACATATATACCTTGAGACCCAAAAACAAAGTAAATTGGGAACTAAACTTTAAATAATTAGCATTTATAGTTTTCCATTCTCTAAACAGATTTCATCTCAGATATGAAACAATAAACGAAAACTCATACTAAACATGGAATAGACATTTATATAATGATATCAGCATGATAAATGGAAACCAATTACCTGTGAATCTGGGCACTATGCCTAGACCAGAGAGGACACTTTTTGAAAGTAGAATAATAAAATTTCTGTGAGCTCAATGCTTCTTCATAAAACAGTCATCCTAATTGGATTAATTTTCTGAAAGGTAATAAGCCAATGAGTTAACAGCAGGGTTACTAAAATAATAACTGTACAACAAACTTTTGGTTACTATTTATCTACAATTATATCTTACTTAAAAAAGGATATTTTTCATAAGATAAATTTATTTCCCTAAGGAATTATTTAGTATACACCCTTACTGTCTCAATAGGGTAATTGTCTAATTTATAATCCAATCAAAAACTTATTCACTAATAATTATTCAGGGATGATAGATGTAAACCAGAACTGTTCTGGGCAAACCATGCTATATAATAATCCTATCTCTGCCATGGAAATAACAGGCATAATGCATAGGATTGACTAAATGGAAAATAGTGAAATTTATTTTTGGTGTTTTCTCATTTTCCTCTCTTTGGACTTTTCTTCTGAATCTTTCTTTTTTACTGTGTCCCCGGCTATCTTGGCTCCACATACTATCTAGGTAGTATTTTGCATACAAATATTATTCTCTTTTCAGGCGAAAGTGGCTGGCTGTTCTCCTCAATGTTCAGTTTTCAGCTATATATATATCTGGAAATTGATCCAATCTACTAACTCACATTAAATCATAATATAGTACAGAGGAAAAGAACAAAAAAATCAAACAATTCCATGTTAGAGCTTCATTCCCCCACTCCCTAGCTGTGTAGCTTGGACAAATAACATAATCACTCTGAACTGTGTTTATTTCTTTATAGATTTATGGATAATGATATTGATTGATGTGTTTAAAGGACAATGTTCAGTTAAAATGGGGTAAATTCTGCAAGATCTCCAATCTGGGGAGCTACTGACTTCAGAATCTATTCTCTGTCTTAATTATGAGTTCAAGCCAAGGATATGATGTTCTATTTCCCAAGCTAAATTGTCATTTTTTCATGTGATAATGTTCCCCCTATTCTTTTTGCCCCTTTACTTGGAGTCACTTGCAGTTCTCCATGATTTGAGGTATAAAGGAAAGACTGTATGATTATAATTCATTCATTTTAAGGATTAATACTTGGCTTGATTATGATCACTAAGCACCAAGGTACTTGTTTTAGGATGCTGAGTTTCACAGAGGCAGAAAAAAGGTCTTCTTAGGTACTTCCTAGCCAGATAAGCAATTGAATTATGGTGGAAAGAGGAAGAAAGTGCTATTTTCTTTCTTAAATAGCTCTTTAGAATGTTTATTTGGGAACTTTCTTTTTATTTCTTTGCTCCCATTGCCCCAAAGGCAGCAAGACATTAATAAAATCATTGGTACTGTGATTTCTATTAAATTACAGATCTCAAGGGACCATGTTATTAAAAATATGATCTCGACACCACAAACAATGACTAATTTAAAAAGTCCTCTCAAGAATTAAATGAGAGAATACCCATGTCAGCTATACAAGTTGTTGTTTAATCATAATTTTTCTTCTTCTGGTAACTCAGCAACTTAATAGGAACATTTCAGAGAACCTGACAGAATTTTGGGAAGATACTTTTGGGCCCAGGCAGGGAAAATTACCTTTTTCCAACCAAATCATTTATTATAAAAATTTTCAAACATGAAGAAAAGTTGAAATAATTGTACAGTGAACACCCACACTTCCACCATCTAGAATCTGCAATTGATATATGCTATATTTGCTTAATTACACATCTATCCATCTATTTTTACCTCTGTCTATCCATCAGTCCATCTTGGTTTTTAAAAGCATTTCAAAGTGAATTGCAAACATTAGTATAATTCACCCTAGACACTTAAGCATGCATGTAATTAACTAGAATTATGTATTTTTTTGCTTCTACTTTTAAGATAAATTTTACATACAACAAAATGTATGCATCTAATGTGAAGCATTTTATGAGATTTAACAAATGCAAACAACTATATAGTCCAATCTCCTATCAAGATTTGAATATTACTGTGACTGTTCTACCCCTCACACTCAAGAAGTAATTATTATGGTGATTTTCATAATTGATTAATTTGGGTTTTTCTGTAGAAATTTATATAAATAAAAGATATTGTATGTTCTCTTCTGTGTCTGTTTTTTTCACTCAGGATACTGTTTCTGAGATTTATCCATGTAATTATAAGTATCAGTAGTTTAGCCTTCTTTATTCCAAATAGTATAATGGTTGTGCTTTTGGAGCCCCTTTAATTATATTTCAATAACAGTTTCTTTCTCTGCTCAAGGATAAAGCTAATCTACAACATTCTTAAACAAATGGAAAGAAAATAGACCTATAGGTAGATTTTTAACTGAGTTTCCTCATGTTAGGTTCTGCTATTTGAGGGTAGTTTTCTTATTCATAGTTAGAATGAATAAGAAAACATGTACTTATAGCTACTACAATGAGAATTTGTTTTAAGATCATGGAAGTTATATATTATATATTTGACCCCATCAAATCAATGCTAAAACAAATACTTACATTTGAGAGCAAAAAGGAAAGAAGACACAAAAAGGAAGGAAGGATGCTCTCAGAAGTTGTCTTACACTTTGTGGCAGACTTTTCCTCTAAGCTTTCTCTTTATAAATAAAAGAAAACAAAACTGAGCCTCAATTTCCCAATACTTATTGTCTTTTATTTTGCCTCCTCTCTTTAGTAAAGAAATATTCTTTTTCTTAAATTAAATCATAACTGTACATTGAAGAATTTTGGGGGTACAATGTGCTGATTTTATATACATTTTGGAATGCTTACATCAAACTTATGTACATGGTTGACATAGCCTTTACCTCACTTACTTAATTATTGTGTTAAGACATTTATACTCTACACTTAATAAATTTGACCTGTACTCTTGCAATCTGTACCATAGGTATGGTTCAATCATTTACCCTCCCTCTATCCATCCTCCCTTCTCCCTTCCCTCCTTCATCCTGGGCTATAGTTGTGTTTTATCTTACATATGAAAGTGTGGGTGATTATATATTGGTTTCATAATAGTACTGAGTACATTGGATACTTTTTCTTCCATCCTTGAGATACTTTACTAAGAAGAATATGTTTGAGCTTTCATCTATGTAAACATAAAAGAGGTAAAGTCTCCATCTTTTTTTAAAGGCTATATAGTATTCCATGGTATACATCTACCACAATTTATTAATCCATTCTTGGGTTAATGGGCACTTGGGCTTCTTCCATGACTTGGCAATTACGAATTGAGCTACAATAAACAATCTGGTACAAATATCTTTGTTGTAAAATTATTTTTGGTCTTTTGGATATTTACCTAGTAGAGGAATTTCAGGATTGAATGGCAGGTCTACTTTTAGATCCCTAAGTGTTATCCAAACTTCTTTCCAAAAGGAGCATATTAGCTTGCATTCCCACCAGCATCAGTGCAGCAGTGCAGAAGTGTTCCCTTTTCTCCACTTTCATGCCAAGATCTGTAGTTTTGGGATTTTTGTTATGTGGGGTACTCTTACTGGAGTTAGATGATATCTCAAAGTGGGTTTGATTTTCATTTCTCTGATGATTAAAGATGATGAGCATTTTTTCATGTGTCTGTAGGCCATGCTCCTGTTTTCTATAGAGAAGCTTCTGTTCAGGTCTCTTGCTCACAATGAAATGGGATCACTTTTTCCTTTCTTATAAATAAGTTTTAATTCTCTGTGGATTCTGGTTATCAAATCCTTATCAGAAACATAACCTGGAAATATCTTCTCCTATTCTGAGGACTGTCTTTACTTACCATGTTCTTGGCTGTGCAGAAGCTTTTTAGTTTGATCAGATCCCAGTAATGTATTTTTGATGCTGCTTAAATTGCCTGGGGGCTCCTCCTCATAAAGTGTTCTTCCAGGCAAATGTCTTCAAGGGTTTCCCCTATACTCTTTCCAAGTATTTTGATAGTTTCATGTCTTAAGTTTAAATCTTTTCTCCAGTGAGAGTCTGTTTTTGTTAGAGGTGAAAGGTGTGGGTCCAGTTTCAGTCTTCTACAAGTCACCAGCCAGTTTACCCAGCACTATTTGTTAAATAGGGAATCTTCCCCCCAATTTATATTTTTGATAGGCCTATCAAAGATCAAATGACAATAAGTGTCTGGGTTCATCTCTTGATTCTCCATTCTGTTCCAAACATCTACCTCTCTATTTTTGTGCCAGTACCATGCTGTTTTGATCACTATAGATTTATACTGTAGTCTGAAGTCTGGTAACATGATTATTCCTGATTTGATTTTATTTCTGAGTAATGTCTTGGCTATTTGAGGTTTTTATGATTCCATATGAGACAAAATACTATTTTTTCCAGATCTGTAAAGTATGACAGTGGTGGGCAGCAGCTGTGGCTTAAAGGAGTAGGTGACAGCTCCATATACCAGAAGTGGTGGAGTCAAACCCAGCCCCAACCAAAAAACTGCCCCCCCCCAAAAAAAGTATGACAGTGGTGCTTTAATAGGGATTGCATTAAATTTGTACATTGCTTTGAGTGGTATGGACATTTTAACAATGTTGATTCTTCCCTGCCATGAGCATAGTATGTTTTTCCGTTTGTTATCATCATTAGCTATTTCTTTTCTCAGAGTTTCATAGTTATCATTATAGAGATCTTTCACATCCTTTGTTAGGTGAACTCCCAAATATTTCATCTTCTTTGGCACTACTGTAAAAGAAATAGAGTCCTTGACTGTTTATTCAGCTTGATTATTGTTGGCATATATAAAAGCTACTGATTTGTGAGTATTAATTTTGTATCCTGAGATGTTGCTATATTCCTTGATCACTTCTAAGAGTTTTGTAGTTAAGTCCTTGGGCTTCTTGAGGTATAAAATCATATGATCTGTGAAGAGTGAAAGTTTGATCTCCTGTGACCCTATTTGGATACCCTTGATTGCCTTCTCTTGCCTGATTGTGATGGCTAAGACATCCATTACTATGTTGAATAGCAGTGGAGACAATGGGCTATCTTGCCTGGTCCCTGATCTGAATGGAAATGTTTTCAACTTTACTCTATTCAATATGATATTGGCTGTGGGTTTGCTGTAGATGGCCTCTATCAGTTTAAGAAATGTCCCTTCTATACCTATTTTCATAGTGTTCTCATCATGCAAGGATGCTGGATATTATCAAAACCTTTTTCTGCATCAATTGAGAGAATCATATGGTCTTTGTTTTTCATTTTGTTTATGTAATGTATTATATTTATATATTGAACCCACCTTGAGACTCTGGGATAAAACCAATTTTGGTATAATTTGTTTGATGTTTTGCTGGATTCTGTTTGCTAGATCTTGTTGAAGATTTTTGCATCTGTATTCATTAAACATATTCATCTATAATTTTCTTTCCGTGTTGGGTCTTTTCCTGGTTTGGGGATCAGGGTGATATTTGCTTCATAGAATGTGTTGGGGAGTTTTCCTTCTTTTTCTGTGTTTTGGTAAAGGTTATGTAATATAGGTACTAGGTCCTCTTTAATGGTTTGGTAGAATTCTGGTGTGAAGCCATGCAGTCCCAGACTTTTCTTTTTTGGGAGATTTCATACAGTTGATCCTATTTCAGTACTTGATATAGGTTTAGTCAACATTTCCATTTCTTTCTGGCTGAGTCTAGGAAGGCGGTGTGCCTCCAAGTATTGGTCTATTTCCTTCAGATTTTCATATTGCTGATAATGGAGTTTTTTGTAGTAGTCATTAAGGATTTTTTTAATTTCTGAGGTGTCTGTTGTTATTTTGCCTTTTTCATTCCTGATTGATGATATTAGGGATTTTACTTTTCTATTTCTAGTTAGGTTAGCCAAAGGTTTATCAATTTTGTTAATATTTTCAAAGAATTAACTTTTTGATTCATTGATCTTTTGAATGATTCTATTATTTCCAATTTCATTTAATTCTACTCTAATTTTGGTTATCTCTTTTCTTCTGCTGGGTTTGGGGTTGGAATAGTCTTTCTTTTCCAGTTGCTTAAGATATCCCATTAAGCTGTTGACTTCCTCTCTTTCCAATGTCTTGAGAAAGGCTTGCAATGCTGTAAATTTCCCTGTTAGGACTGCCTTTGTAGTATCCCACAGGATCTGATAATTCATGTCTTCATTATTGTATTATTCCAAAAATTTGATAATTTCCTTCTTAATGTCATTTATGACCCAGCTATCATTCGACATAAGATTATTTAGTTTCCACGTCTTTGTATGAGTATGAAAATTCCTATTTTTTTTTGAGTTCAACTTTTATTTATTTATTTTTATTATTAAATCATAGCTGTTTACATTAGTGCAGTCAAGGGGTACAATGTACTGGTTTCATATACAATCTGAAATATTTTCATCAAAGTATTTAACATAACCTTCATGGCATTTTCTTAGTTATTGTATGAAGACATTTGTATTCTGCCTTTAGTAAGTTTTGCCTGTACCCTTCTAAGATGCAACATAGGTGTGGCCCCACCAATTACCCTCCCTTCACCCAACCTCCCCACTCCCCTTCCCTCCCTTGCCCCTTCTCCCATATTCTTGTGCTATAATTGTGTTATAGCCTTCATATGAAAGCTATAAATTAGCTTCATAGTAGGACTGAGTACATTGGATACTTTTTCTTCCATTCTTGAGATACTTTGCCAAGAAGAATATGTTTCAGCTCCATCCATGTAAACATGAACAAGGTAAAGTCTCCATCTTTCTCTAAGGCTGCATAATATTCCGTGGTATACATGTACCACAATTTTTTAATCCATTCATGGGTCGATGGGCACTTGGGCTTCTTCCATGACTTAGCAATTATGAATTGGGCTGCAATTTACACTGTGGTACGGGATGTCTTTGTTATAATGTGATTTTTGGTCTTCTGGGTGTAAACCTAGTGAAGGAATTATAAGATTGAATGGCAGGTCAATTTTTAGATCTCTAAGTATTCTCCAAACATCCTTCCAAAAGGAACGTATTAGTGTGCATTCCCACCAGCAATGTAGAAGTGTTCCCTTTTCTCCACACCCATGCCAACACCTTTGGTTCTGGGATTTTGTGATTGGGATAATCTTACTGGAGTTAGATGATATCTCAAAGTAGTTTTGATTTGCATTTCTCTGATGATTAAGGATGGTGAGCATTTATTCATGTGTCTGTAGGCTGTGCGCCTGTCTTCTTTAGAGAAGTTTCTCTTCAAGTCCTTTGCCCACCCTCAGATGCAATCACTTATTCTTTTCTTGCTAATATGTTTGAGTTCTCTGTGGATTCTGGTTATTAAACCTTTGTCTGAGGCATAACCTGCAAATATTTTCTCCCATTCTGAGGGCTCTCTGCTTGCTATACTTACTATGTTCTTGGCTGTGCAGAAGCTTTTTAGTTTGATCAGGTCCCAGTAGTGTATTTTTGGTGTTGCTTCAATTTCCCAGGGGGTCCTCCTCATAAAATATTTGCTCAGGCCGATTCCTTCAAGAGTTTTCCCTGCACTTTCTTCTAGTGTTTTTATAGTTTAAATCTTTAATCCAGTGAGAGTCTATCTTAGTTAATGGTGAAAGGTGTGGGTCCTGTTTCAGTCTTCTACAGGTCAAAAGCCAGTTCACCCAGCACCATTTGTTAAATAGGGAGTCTTTTCCCCACTGAATGTTTTTAATTGGCTTGTCAAAGATTAAATAACAGTAAGTAGCTGGATTCATCTCTTGGTTCTCTGTTCTGTTCCATACATCTACCTCTCTGTTTTTGTGCCAGTACCATGCTGTTTTGATCACTATCAATTTATAGTACAGTCTCAGGTCTGGGAGTGTGATTCCTCCCAATTTGTTTTCATTTCTGAGTAATGTCTTGGCTATTCGAGGTTTTTTTCTGATTCTATATTAAATGAAGTATCATTTTTTTGAGATCTTTAAAATATGACAGTGAAGCTTTAATAGGAATTGCATTAAAATTATATATTGCTTTGGATAGTATGGACATTTTAACAATGTTGATTATTCCCAGCCATGAGCATGGTATGGCTTACCATTTGTTAACATCTTCAGCTATTTGTTTTCTTAAAGTTTCATAGTTCTCTAGATAGAGATCTTTCATGCCCTTTGTTAGGTAAACTCCCAAGTAGGTCACCTTCTTTGGAACTACTGTGAAAGGAATAGAGTCCTTGACTGTTTTCTCAGCTTGGCTATTGTTGGTATAAATAAAGGCTACAGATTTATGGGTGTTGATATTGTAGGCTTAGACACCGCCTCTTTCCCTTTTCTTGAGGAAGGCTTGCAGTGCTATAAATTTCCCTCTTAGGACTGCCTTTGTAATATCCCAGAGGTTCTGATAATTCATGTCTTCCCTGTAGTTTTGTTCCAAAAATTTGGTAATTTCTTTCTCAATCTCATCTATGACCCATCTATCCTTCATCATAAGTTTATTTAGCTTCCATGTTTTTGTATGAGTTTGCAAATTCCTGTTATTATTGAGTTCAACTTTTATTCCATGATGGTCCTGTGGGAGCAGGTCTGGAGCGTGGCACACACAGATCGAGCAGCAGGGTGGGGAATGGTGCACAGAGTTCTGGGCGTGCCTGGTGCCCCATGACTTTTGCAAAGAGAGCCCCCAGTTCCAGCAGTCTCTGGCCCAGAGAGAGCTCCGCCCAGAGGCAGGGAGGGCACTAGAGGGAGGGTGCAGGTCTGGCGGCTTCCAGAGTACCTGGTCAGATGGGTGGGGTTGGTGCAGAGCCAGGGAGGGCTTGGGAGGGAGGACTTGGGTTGCTTGGCTCCCGGAGTTCCTGGCCAGGGTGGGCAAGGGCCCAGTGGGCACAGTGTGGGGCCGTGTGGTCCCCAGTGGGGTCCGGGGCAAGCAGATGGGGGTTTGGGGGTGGCTCAGGGTGGTCCCCAGAGTCTCTTGCCAGGCGGGGAGCTTGGTTCGGCCAGCCGAGTTCAACTATTATTCCATGATGGTCCAAGAAAATTCAAGGAATAATTTCTGTTTTTTAAATTTTCTGAGGTTAGACTTGTGACCTAAGATGTGGTCAGTATTGGAGGATATTCCATGGGCTGATGAGAAGATGTGTATTCAGTTTTATTGGTATGAAATGTTCTGTAGATGTCTGGTAAGTCCATTTGTTTTAGGGTCAAGTTTGTGTCCAAAATTTCTTTGTGTAGTTTATTGTTGTAGAACTTACCCTACCCTGTCAAAGGAGTTTTAAAATCTCTGACTATTATGATATGAGAAGATATCAAAGTGTTCATGTCTTTTAGGGTCTCCTTTATAAATTGAGGAGCATTCTGGTTGGGTGCATATATGTTAATAATTGAAGTCTCCTCATGTTCAGTGTTTCCCTCGACAAAAATGAAGTGAGCACCCTTGTCTTTCCTTACCTTTGTTGGTTTAAAGCCTATTGTATCTGTGAATAATATTGCAACTCCTGCTGTTTTTCTGATTTCCATTTGCCCGAATTATAGATTTCCATCCCTATATCCTGAGACTATTTTTATCCTTTAAAGTAAGATGAGATTCTTGTATGCAACAGATATCTGGTCTGAGTTTATGTATCCAGTCAGCCAACCTGTGCCCCTTTAGAGGACAATTTAAACCTTTCACATTAATTGAGAGAGTTGATAAGCCTGGTAGTGTTTTGGGTTTCAAGTTTTTCAGAAGTCCAGTGAACGTTTTTAATCCCCTTGCCACTGTGGAATTTGGGTTTTGATCAAAAATTTCTGAGTGAATTTACTTTGATGGTAGAGCATTGTGCTGGTCTTTGTGGAGTATGTTTCTAAAAATGTCCTGGAGAGCTGGTTTAGTTATGACACATTTCTTCAACATGTGTATGTCATTAAAGTAATTGATTTCTCCATCACAAATAAAACTCAGTCTAGTTGGATACAGGATCTTGAGCTGAAAGTTGTTTTGTTTTAGGAGATTGAAGGTCAATGACCATCCTCTTCTGGCTTGAAATGTTTCAGCTGAGAGATCTGCAGTCATTCTAATATTCTTCCCCTTGTAGGTTTTGATTTTCTTACATCTGGCTCCTTGCAGAATTTTTCTCCTTCATATTAGCTTTGGCAAAGTTAATTACAATGTGTCTAAGAGATGCTTCGTTTTGATTGAGTTGTACTGGGGTTCTGAAACTGTCTGCTATCTGAATTTCAGTATCTCTTGCCATGCTTGAGTTCTCCTTGATTATATCTTGGATTAGAGCATCTGTGCCTTTCAGAACATCTTCTTCACCTTCAAGAATTTCTATAAGGTGAATGTTTGCTCTTTTAGAGTAGTCCCACTACTCTCTCAGGGTATGATCCATTTTTACTCTCCACTTCTTTGCCTCTTTGAGCATTTGGGAGCATTCAAAAGCTTTTTCTTCACTGTCAGAGAGCCTTTCCCTTGCCTGCTCCATTCTGTTACTTTGGGATTCTACTGTATTTTTCAGAATTTTAAGGGGTGAAAATTCTTGCCTTAATGTGTTAAAATCTTTGGAGATTTTGTCTTTGAACTCATTGAAATCTTGAGACAACTTTTGAATTACTTTTGAATTTCTTTTTCTATTTTTTTTGAGACAGAGCCTCGAGCTGTCACCCTGGATAGAGTGCCATGGCATCACAGCTCACAGCAACCTCCAATTCTTGGGCTCAAGCAAGTCTCTTGCCTCTGCCTCCCAAGTAGCTGGGACTACAGGCACCCGCCACAACGCCCAGCCATTTTTTGGTTGCAGCTGTCGTTGTTCTTTGGTGGCCCGGGCTGGATTCGAACCTGCCAGCCCAGGTGTATGTGGCTGGCGCCTTAGCCTGTTGAGCCACAGGCGCCGAGCCAGCTTCTTGAATTTCTAATTCCAAATTTACCTCAATTCTATTAATCTTATTTGCCATCTAAATTCTGAACTCAATTTCTGACATCTCAGCCATTTGTTTATGAATCTTCTGTTGTGTCTTTTGTGATTTTCTGTTCTGTTTTTTCTTGGGGGAGTTAATCTGCTCTGATTATTCATGTTGCCAGAGTTTTTCTTTTCTTTTCTTTTTTTTTTTTTTTTTTGAGACAGAGCCTCAAGCTGTCCCCCTGGATAGAGTGCCATGGCATCACAGCTCACAGCAACCTCCAATTCTTGGGCTCAAGCGAGTCTCCTGCCTCCGCCTCCCAACTAGCTGGGACTACAGGTGCCTGCCACAATGCCTGGCCATTTTTTGGTTGCAGCCACCATTGTTGTTTGGCGGGCCCGGGCTGGATTCAAACCTGCCACCTCAGGTGTACGTGGCTGGCGCCTTAGCCCGCTGAGCCACAGGCGCCGAGCCACCAGAGTTTTTCCACTGAGTTTTTTTCACCATTTGGCTAGAGAAGCTGGTAAGGTAAAATTAGTTTGAGGGTTCCTAGAGTTGTTATCAGCCAGTCCTTTACCAAAAAGCTAGGACTGGTGACTGTGTCTTTCCCCCACAGCTTTAAAAAGGTTCTGTTCAGTACTGTAGCCTGAGTCTCTGGTGACCTGCTTGGTGTGATGGGGCTAGGTGGCTCTGTCTTGTATTCAGCTCATCTCTATCAAAACATAGTGAATCAGTGGCTTTGGGCTGAAATCTCAGCTGTGGAGAAATACAAGCAACTAAGACACCCTGCCTCCCCACCCCCCAAGCAACAACTGAAAGAGGAGAATCAGACCCTCCCACTTCAGCGCAACCAGGGCACAACCGTGGAGGGTCCCCAGGTGATCGGCCTAGGTCAAGAGTTCCAAACCATTTTTCCTGGTCAGCACAAACATATATAAAGTGGGAGAGTTCAAAAGGTCTCCAGCAACTAGACAGCAGGGGCAAGCTGCTGGCAGCCGAAGTGTGACTCATTCTGGTGCTTCTTGAAGTCAGCAAGGCCTGCCCAGCAAAAGAGTTAGTCTAGTATTGCTGGTACCTCCTTCCCACCTTGCACCTCCGTCATGCCCAGTCTCTTGTGACCCCGTGGGCCTGTGGCTCAGTTTTTTCCAAAGAACAAATGCACCATGGATTTGTACCTGCCAGAGTCAAAAGGGATTCAATGCCTCCTTAGCCAGGCCACCACACTCAGCCATCAGCTGGCAGGGGGAGCTGGAACCTGACTAATTCTGGTGCTCAATGGAAACTGGGAAGTGTTCCACCTGAATTTGTTGCAAGCCAGAGGTTAAGAAAGCAGCAAATATTTTTCTCTCTCTGAGGCCATGCCTCTGCCCCAGCTGCACTGCTCTGATACCCGTGCAGGGCGAGGTGTGGCTCCCTCTGGCAATCCACATAATTGGGGAAGTGTCTTTCTGAAATTTGACCCCAGTGGGATCACTCTACTATTGTTGATGCTGCATAGCAGGTGCCTCCATGTGGGTTCCTGAGCCTCTACCTTAGGCTGATTTGCACTTTCACAGAGCCAGGCCAGATACCCTTTCCCCTGTGTCTTTCTACACTGCTACCTGTTTTACTATTTCAGCACAGCTGTACTGCTGTGGCCCATGCAGTGCCCAGTCCTAGCAAAGACCTGGGCATTCTGGTTTCTGCAGGGAGTGGGCTTCTTGCCAGGCAAGGTGGGAAGGGTGGACTGGGAGTTCAGAATGGCAGGGAAAATATTTGTTCAATTTTCATGCTAGGCAAGAGAATGACCAGGCTCACAGCAAGGTCTCTGTGGAGAAGGAGTCTCAACCTCCAGCAACTCTCTCCCATGGGGTGAGATAAGTGGTCTTCAGTTCACTGCTTGCTTATGGAGATCCCACAGCAAGTCACTTTCTTGGGGGAGAGGACAGACACTCGTCCTCTTTGGGATGGGTTTTGTACCTGAAATTTGCTTCCTTGGAGTCACGGCTCGCCTCAGCAGGGATGATGTGCAATCTTCTCTCTCAGCTCAGCTCCCAACCTTCAGCTTTATTGGGTTCTTTCTGGGCATTATCTCTCCCTCTGGATGGGAGCTTCTATTGAAAGCTGGCTGCAGTCAGCCATCTTCCCCCTCCCCCCATTCTTTTTCTTTTTTTTTAAAAAAACTTCCCTTATGTTGTAGATAGTGACATATGTAAACCAAAAGGAAAATAAATTACTAGAAAAATGAAATACAAAAAATAAAAAGTCTGGATTATAATTAAACAGATATAAAATTGCTCTTCCAAATAGCTATGAAAGTTTAGAAATATTTCCTCTCAGTTTCTCTGCTTATCTTATTGTGGACCAATAATGCTTATTTACATAAAGGCAGGAGTTTTTCTATTTTGAAGGTTAATACTTGAGTAACAATGAGACAAATAGGAACAAATTCATTCTTTTGAATGACAAATACCCTTCTATTTTCAACTCCTAATTAATCTAGTGGTCATTACTAGCTTCTTTACTATAAGTCTATAAAGTGTTTGACTGTAAGGGTAAATTTTCATTTAACATTTTATACCAAGCCAACATTTTCAATAAAGGAAACCATATCTGTGATAGAACATCTATTGACAAACTCACTGATCATGATAGATCATAATCTATCATAGATCATAATCTAAAAAATGTTTGCCCTTCACAGTAAAACTATAAAAAGTACCACAATCAATTAATTTATTCATAGACATTCACTTCTCTTATAGATCCAATTGGCTTAATTTTCTTAAATATGTAGTCCATTGGAAAAAGGTAAATGAAGGGCTTGTCATGTTTCTTCTGTTCCCTCCCTGCCTGACTCTCCATGTTACTGGATAAACTTTTTCTGTTCCTCCTTCAGACTTTAACTGCCAGTATAAACCGTGCCTCTGATAAAATACCAAAGCAGTTGAGAACACTATGGGTTTGACTACTATTTGATAGAAATAAACCCTTTTATTGTTCTTAAAAGGCACTTATCAAAAAGATAGAGTGCAAATACTTTCAAAGCAATGTTAACTTATCTCTAATTCTGCAAAGACTTATCTTCACACCAGAAGTGTTAAAACAGACAGAAACTCCATCACTTCAAAAAGAGCCAAATTAAAAATTTAGCTTTTGAGCTTAGAGCTTGGAGTATTCACACCCACTAGTTTCACAGTGCCCAATAAAGTTTCATAACTTTTATTTCTGATAAATTTGTTTCAGTAATGTGCATTATCTTTTTTTTACATCTTGAATGTATGATTTATTGTATTTAACTAGCTATGTAGTAGGATTTTTCATGAAGATTGATTAGTGTATCAGTAGGCCAATTGGAATCATAAGAAAGTAAAGAGTGAAAATATTAAAACTTGAATTCTAGTTAAAACAGTTGAGCAGTGAGCTACTATACTTATTATAGTTTTACCATCCCATGTTTATGACGGTTTTGGATTATGTCATAAAAATTTTATAAATAATATGCATTCTTACTTTTTTTTGAAATACAATACACAATGATTGTTTTCCAATCACTGTGCCTCTGTTTTTTAATAGACCAGAAAGTCATTAAATTATGGACGTTTCTGAAGTTGAATGTAAGAAATGAAGAAAGAAAAGAACTGGAGCATATCTACCCAGAAAAAAGGACAAGTAGCAGAGGAAATTACTAGAAATAAGGATCCTGACCAGCCAGAAGTCAGTAGACACTGTAATCTTTGTGGCCTCAAGTAATGATGTGGTTGAAATAGCCTGGCATAGAGCCAAAGAGTAGCGCGCATGTGTGTGTATCCATATACATATACATATATATACACACACACACACACATACATAGAGTCATTTTGTTTATTGCCTGTGTCTCCCCACAAAAATATAAAAGTCCATGAAAAGGCAAATTTTTGCCTTTTTAATTCATAAACAAATACTCAATGTCTGGCACATAATACTGTTCAATAAATATTTGTAGAACACAAGAATGAGTACCTTTACCTAGGAATGAGGAATGGGTAAGTGGGAGGTGCAAATCCCTTCCACACCACACTACTTACTAGACCACCATGCAACCCTGGAAGTGAAGGGAACTAGAGTATGGTAGTTTCACATTATGTCCTCTCTCAAAACAATGGCAGCTTATCTATTCTCAGTTAACATGAGAAATATCTTTTTAATCAGTAGAGATTGTCAACAAGGATTAAAGTAACCAATGGATCCACTTGACTCTACCTGCATCTGAAGGGGAAGCAGGTAGAGTAAACCCTTCACTTTACCAAGATAAAATGAGTTGTAAAAGCACACTGACATGTTCTTGAGGGAACACAAGGACTGGGGCACAATGCAGTTCAACACAAATAGTTTAGCTTCACAAAATGGCTCTAAGTCTAGGATAAGCAGACAGATTGTGTATGAGGATTTGGAGTTGTAGCAAGAGCACTTAAGGACAGAAGTGGTGATGTCAGGCAGGACCTCAGGGTTTCATGTAGTTGCAGAGGGCTTTTGACATTCTGTAGTAATATTTTCCATGACAGCTATTGCTGCATTAGAATTAGCAGTGAGTAATTCTGTAAGTAAAAAGCAAGTAAAAAATGAGTCTAATTTTAGGTATCCACTGTATACCCCGTGTTTGCTGGCAGTTTGGCAAAAGTTCCTTGTTTTTTCTCAGTTTCTTTAATTTTTGCCTTAATTCTCCACCTTTATCAAATCTCCATCAGTTATGGCATTGTGTTAGGGATACATGCTAATAATTAGAAATAAGATTCTTAAAGCTGACACTTTACCATCTGAAATCCTATCTTGTTACATGCTAAAACTTCTAATAGCAGAACAAGATAGCACAGAAACACAAAGCATCTCCTAGTTTCTAAATTAGGTGAAAAATACAATGGAGTCCATCCATAAATAAGATACCATTTTTAGTAAGAACAGGTTAGAAAATTTTAGGCTAAAATTAACACAATTTTAAAGTGAGATTTCACATTTAAAATATGAAAACCTCTGTAGGAAGAAATATGAATAACACAACTCTACCATGAGCCTATATTTTTCCTTCTGATTATTTTATGTTTAATATCAAGTACATTAGTTTAAGTATCTGTAATAGTATATATCTCTAAATAGAATCTCTATAAACTGGGTGGCACCTGTGGCTCAAAGGAGTAGGGTGCCAGCCCCATATACTAGAGGTGGTGGGTTCAAACCCAGCCAAAACTGCAAAACAAAACAAAACAAAACAAAACGAAAACAAAAAAATAAGAATCTCTACAAACTCATCTATGTCTCTAAAACTAATTTAAACCATTTTTAGAGAACACATATACACATACAGAACCAATAAGCACTATTACTCTCCTCCGAAAAATGATAAATAGGCTTTATAAATCTAACAATTTAATTCACACATGAAATTCCCAACTGTTCACTCAGGCATATTCTGAATTAAACAATTCATCCAGGATTGTAGGTAAATCAAAAAGAGCTACTTTAAAATTGTCTTTCCATCCAAAAACTAGGTATATATTAATTTATTCAATTCCTCTGTTGCATATCTGAATGAGCGTTTGTAGTTTTCTTTGTTAAGTTTCTATGCTTAACTTTAGATATTTTAATATGTTTGTTTTGTTGTTTAGATGATTAACAGGTTTTCATTATATTTCTTCTTTGCTTTTGAGAGGGAGGTCTCATTCTTGCTCAGGCTGGTCTCAAACTCCTGATCTCAAGCATTCCACCCACCTCAGCCTCCTAGAGTGTTAGGATTACAGGCATGGACCACTGCGCCTGCACCCACATCCATCTTTGAAATGTGTAGAGTTGAAGAGACTAGGAGACGGTTTCTCTAGACACAGGTGCTAATATGTTATCTCTCTCCTTCCATGAAAGAAAGATATAGACTATGGCCTGAGAATTGTAGTCAGAGACCTAGTAGAGGAACTTTAAAAAATCTATTAAAGGGGTACAAATGTTATTGTTACATGGATGCTTTTTATAATGTTAAAGTTGGGGCTTAAGTGTCACCAAATATTCTTCATGTGACTGATAGTTAAGTTTTTACCTCTCTTCCTGCGTCTTTATGCCTATGTATGTCCAGTGATTAACTCCTAGTTACTAGAGAGTACATGTGGGGTTTGTTTTTCCATTCCTGAGATATTTCACATGGGATAATGATCTCTACTTCCATCCCAGTTGCTGTAAAAGACATTAGTTCATTCCTTTTTATGGCTAAGTAGTAGTCCATGGTATATATGTATATTCTACATTTTATTAATCTGCTTACGAACTGATAGGCACTTTGGTTGATTCCACATCTTTGCGATTGTGAATTGTATTGCTGTGAACATTTGAGTGCAGGTGTCTTTTTGATAAAATGACCTCATTTCTTTTAGGTAGATACTCAGTAGGATTGCCTAGGTCAATGGCAAATCTACATTTACATTTTGAATGAATCTCCATACTGTTCTTTTAATTTTATTTAATTTTAATTTTATTTATTTATTTATTCATTTATTTATTTATAGACAGAGTCTCACTCTGTCACCCTGGGTAGAGTACAGTGCCATAATCATAGTTCACAGCAACCTTATGCTCTTGGGCTCAAGCAATCTTTTTTCTTCAGCCTCCCAAGTACCTGGGACTACAGGCGTTTGCCATGATGCCTTGCTACTTTTTATATTTTTAGTAGAGATGGGATCTTGCTCTTGCTCAGGTTGGTCTCAAACTTCTGAGCTCAAGCAACCCACCCTCGTTGGCCTCCCATTGTGCTGGGATTACAGGCATGAGCCCCAGTGCCCAGCCTTTATTTTTATTTTAGTTTTTAAATTTCAGATTAATTTATGGGTACAAATGATTAGGTTACATTGTTTGCATTTGTTAGGTAAAGTCCAAGTTGTAGTTCAGCCCTTCAACATTGTTAAAGTGTCCATACTACCCAAAGTGATCTACAAATACAATGGAATCCTCCTTAAAGCACCAGTGTCATACTTTGAAGAATTTGAAAAATAGTTCTTTGTTTCGTGTGGATCCAGATAAAAACCCAAATATCTAAAGCAATTCTAAGAAATAAAAACAAATCTGGAGGCATCATATTCCCAGATTTTAGGCTAGACTACAAGTCTATAGTGATCAAAACAGCATTCTACTGGCACAAAAATAGTTATGTGTGGAACAGAATTAAGAACCTAGAGATGAAACCAGACTCATATCACCATCTAATATTTGATAAGCCAAAAAAAAAAAAAAAAAGGAGGGGGTGTGGCGCCTGTGGCTTAAAGGAGTAGGGCGCTGGCCCCATGTGCCAGAGGTGGCGGGTTCAAATCCAGCCCTGGCCGAAAACCACAAAAAAGAAAAAAAAAAAAAAAAGCATACACTGGGGAAAAGAATCACTATTTAATAAGTGGTGCTGGGAGTACTGGTTAGCCACATGTAAAAGACTGAAACTTGAACTGTACCTCTCACCACTTACAAAAATTGACTCACACTGAATAAATGATTTAAATCTAAGAAATGCAACAATAAAAATTCTAGAAGAAAGTGTGGCATACTATTCTTTTTAAATGAGAAGTAAGTTGGAATAAAGCATACTTGTGATTCAAAAGTAGGATCCTTTTTCAGTCATGCCATACTTCTCTGTTTATCTCTAATTACCTTTGCTCTCCTGTTGCTGGTCTTCAAGGAGACAGTCAGAATAGCCAGAACTGGTGAGGAAAGTGAAGAAGGAATAAAGAAGAAGCAAATATGCCCCCACCCCTTATTGTGGGCACAATCCTGATGTATACCCTATTCTGGGCAGGAGGATAGAAAAAGAAAGGGAAAGTTTGTGTATCATATTGGACAAAATTGATACTGTCCAAGATCAAAAGAGCCTGGAAAATTTTGGAGAACTGCCTGAGATTTTTGGAAGGTTCAGTGAAGAATGTAGTTCATGAGCTCGTTTGAAGAGAGGATGGTAAAAAGAATGAAGCTGTTTTTTATTTGTACCCTAATGAGTCCAGCTGATTCAATAAAATATTTACATATTGTTGTATGAAGGAGAAAATGTTCTGTGTGAGGTGACATGGAAAATAAGAAAATCAGGATGTAATAACACTGAGCTAGGAATGAGTTTGTAGAACCCTGAAACTGGTGAAAACAACAAGAAAAGGACAGACGTGGAAGAGATTTAAAAGACACGCATGTTTTTTGGAGGGAAGCAGATGATGGCTAATTGAATTGAATAAGAAGAAAGAAGATTAAAATATTATTTTGAGGTTTCAAGACTAAAGTAATGGTGGTGCCATTTACAAAAACAGAGTAATCAAAAAGGTCTCATTATTGGGAAAATAAAGGGATAAAGGAGAAAAAAGGAATGTGCTTTGGGAAATGACATTAAATAATGAAAAGAGAAAAATTCAGGGTAGAAACAGATAGCATTTCAGAGAACATAGAGAAGAGGGGAAATAGGTTACCATAGAACATGTAATTATCTCCACTACTAATAAGTCATGAATTATAACGACAATTCATATCTTGGTGCTTGGGTAAATACTAATAGAATTATTGAGGGTTTATTATTTGCTGCACACTATGGAAGTATAAATGCACCACCTCATTTAATTCATATAGTAGCATTCTTAAGTTTGTAATAATATTATACTTATTTTATAAAAAAGGAATAGGAGACATAGTGAGTTTAAGAAACTTGCTGGAGTCATTTATTTATTATCATTTATAGCTGCTGGTACTGATGATATTCCAAAGGAATCATCAGATAGTAAAATGATCAATTTCCCAAATAAATCAACAGACAAGGAAGTAACCTCCCACGTATAGAATTTCAGTGACACAATGATGACTAGCATTTTCTACCCTAATGCTCTCTGCTTGCTTATGTCAAAGGTTTCTCAGTTTTTAAAAAATATTAGATTATCAGAATTTATTAAGTTGTTTGCCTTTTTATTATTTTTTTTATTAAATCATAACTGTGTACATTGATGCATTTATGGGGTTAAGTGTACTGATTTGATATACAATGTGAAATGCTTACATTGAACTAACACATCTATCACAATTAGACTCTTTTCTTAATAATTTTGAAATGTACCATTGCATCATGCACATTAGGTGAAGTCCCCCCAAACACTCTCCCTCCTCCCCTCTCCCCTCCCCCTCCCCTCTCTCTCTCTCCTCTTCCCTCCCCTCTATCTCCTTTTCCCTTCTATTTTCTGGACTATAGTTATGTTTTACCATTCATATGAATGTATAGGTGATTATATATTGATTTCATAGTAGTATTGAGTACATTGGATACTTTTTTCCCCCATTTTTGAGATACTTTAATAAGAAGAATATGTTCCAGCTCCATTCAGATAAACATAAAAGATGTGAAGTCTCCATCTTTTTATGGCTGCATAATATTCCACAGTGTACATATACTACAATTTGTTAATCCATTCATGGGTTGATGGGCACTTGAAATCACTCATTTCTTCTTTTTAATGATAGTATATAGTTTTGGGATCTCAAATTCTATCTTACTGTTTTTCATTTCTCTTAACTTTGTTATCCAAGCTCCTTTCTAATTGCTTTGTTGAGTGTGTCCTTAGCTGTGCATACGCTCTGTAACTTAATCAGGTCCTATTTATTTATTTCTGTTTTTGCTACAATTGCCAATGGAGTCTTCATAAATTTTTTTCCAAGGCTGTTATGTCACACTTTCTTCTAGAGTTTTTATTATTTAATTTCTTAGATTTCAAACTTTTATCCAGTGTGAGTTAATTTTTGTAAGTGGTGAAAGGTGAGGGTCCAGTTTTAGTCTTTTACATATGGCTAATCAGTTCTCCCAGCACCATTTATTAAATAGGGCTTCTTTTCCCCAATGTATACAACCTTCAGAATGGGAGAAGATATCCACATATTGTGAATCTTACAAAGGGCTAATAACCAGAATCTACAAGTAACTCAAGCAAATCAACAAGAAAAGAGCAAATGATCCCATTAATCATTGCGTAAAAGAAAAGAACAAAATCTTTTGCCAAGAGGACAGACAAATGGCCAAAAACACATGAAAAAATTGCTCATTGTCCCTAATCATCAGAGAAATGCAAAACAAAACTAATTTGAGTCACCTAACCCCAGTGAGAACAGAACATATCACAAGGTCCCTAAGCTGCCAATGCTGGTGTGGGTATGGAGAGAGGGGAACACTTATATACTGTTGGTGGGATTGTAAACTAATACAGCCTTTCGGGAAAGAAGTATAGAGAATCCCCAAAGAATCAAAAGTAGAGCTTCCTTTTGATCCCATAATCCCATTACTAGGAATCGACCCAGAAGAAAAAAAAAATTCATTTTATCAAAAAGGACATTTTGTTAAGATGTTTATAGCAACTTAAGTCACAACTGCAAAGGTTTGGAAACAACCCAGTACCTATCAACCCATGAATAGATTACTAAACTGTGGTATATGTCTACCATGGAACATTATTTAGCCATAAAAGATGGACACTTTGTATATATATATATTTTTGTATTTATCTGGAAGGATTTGGTAAACATTCTTCTAAGTAAAGTATCTCAAGGATGGAAAACCAAACATCCTATGTACTCAGTACTAAATTGAAACTAGAAAGCAAACAACAATAAGCCCATATGAAAGAAAAACACAATTAAATTCAAGAAAGGGGAGGTGGGAAGTGGGTTTGGTAACTTCCCACCTAACAGATATAATGTACAGTTATATGGCACATTTCTTGGGTGAAGATCTCAGCTCCAACTCGGACTTTACCTTATAAATGCAAACAGTGTAACCTAATTATATGTACCCTCATATTAATCTGAAATGAAAACATAAAAGGTTTCAAATTTAGAAGTTCTAAATTTACAGAATTATTATGAAGATAGTATAAAGAACTGTAGACCTCTTACCCACTATTTTTATCATTAACATCATACATTTATATGGTATATTTGTCAAAATTAAGGCACCAATATTGGTATGTTATTAGTGACTAAAATCTATTCTTTCATATATCTTTAGTTTTTCTCTAATATTCTTTTTTTGTTTAGGATCCCATCTGGTCAGATTTCTCATGGTTGGAGAAACAGATAAGGAAGGAAGGAGGCTGGAATGATTAATGTGGTGCTGGATTAGAGTTGTAGACATTAGCATGTTCATGCTATAGATATAATATATACTAATATAGTTGCAGATGTCACACATAGAAAAATTTATAAGTTTAAGATACATACATGACTTAGTATACACACATGTATCTTCATGCTTTATTCATTAAGAAGGTATAGAAGCAGCGATACTCAAGGCGCAAAGAACACATCTAGAGTCCAAATATTGTTTTTTCATAC
This sequence comes from Perodicticus potto, assembly GCA_963574655.1. NCBI lineage: Eukaryota > Metazoa > Chordata > Mammalia > Primates > Lorisidae > Perodicticus > Perodicticus potto. The sequence goes on along the minus strand of CAUYRH010075567.1, from coordinate 9,664 downwards.
CTTAATCCAATAAAGGATCCTTTGAGAAATGGTTGAATCTAAGACTATGATGAAAAATAAATGCAAGATAAATCTGTAGCCAGAAAAATAAGTAAGTACTCTTAAAAAAAATTAATAGTGGTAAGCCAAAGAGATACTACGCTACGTTCAGTTGTCATATCTTCTTGGGTCCTCTACATTATGACGATATCTTATTGGTTTTATTATCTGACAGTTGTGAGGAGTGCTGAACAGTTGTGTTTTATAATGTTTCTCAATTTTGGTTTGTCAGGTATTTATCTCATTAGATTGGCATTATGTATTCTTGGGGGTGGGGTGGGGAAGATCACAGAGTTAAGGGGCCATTCTTATCCTATCATACTATGGGCACATTTTACTGATATAACTTGTCTTACTGATACTGCCTTTGATTACCTGGTTGAAGCTGTGTTCATCAGGTCTCTCCACTGTAACGTTTACTACTCTATTTACTTCTTTCCATATTACATGCTCTAGAACAGTGATTCTCAATCCTCCTAATGCCACGGCCCTTTAATATATTTCCTGTGGGTCGTGACCCACAGGTTGAGAACCGCTGCTGTAGAAGAAAGTCACTATGTGCAGCCCATGCAAAAACAGTGGAGAGTTTGCCCTCCATCCTTGGGGGTAGGGTATTTACAAACATTATCTGGAATGTTTCTACATGCAAAATTAGTCTATTCTCTTCCATTTTTTTGTTCAACCATTTGCTTTTATCAGTATAGACTCATGGGTATTCATTTTATATTTTGGTTTGTAATTCAATAGTATTTTATTTATTTTGCTAAAATTATTTCATGTTGGCCATTGGGATCTCTTTCAGTTGACTCTTGTATCTCTTTGGTTTAGCACTATCAAATTTTGGAGGGAGTACTTTCTTATTTTTCTGGCTCTGGATTTATCTAATATATTGTATATGCATGCAACAGTATAGAGGTAGTCAACATAAGGAACCAGGCCTACTGTACTGACATGTACATGTGGTGCATGTCCAGTCTATGAAAATTAGGTGAACTTAAGGAGGTGGTCAGCTATCGAGATTCTGCCATACATATTTTTGCCATAGTCTTAGAATCAACCATTTCTCCAAGGAGTCCTGTTTTCTTTTATTGGATTTATGTACACATATTAGAAGCTAATATCTGGACATTAGATGTGTTCCTCGGTCCTGGAGTGTCACTGCTTCTATACCCTGTTAATGAATAGAACAAGGAGGCATGTGTATGTACTAACTTATGTATATACCCGTAGCTCTACATTTTTCTATATGCAACATCTATATGTATATTACCTAAGCATGTTGATATTGATGTCTCCAACCCTAATCAAGTGCCACATTCATCATTCTAGCTTCCTTCCTTGCTTACCTCCTATTCTAAAAGTAAGAAAATCTGACTCTGATTCTTTATCATCCATAAACTTAATTGTTCATATTTAGTATACATGTGTAGTGGTTTCAAAAATTGCTAACCTATACTTAAGGTGAAATACCTTTGTTCACTATACCTTTATAGGCAGGTTTGTCCAACCTTTTGGCTTCTTTGTGGCACATAGGAAGAAGATTTGTCTTGGGCTGCCCACTAAATATACAAACACTAATGAAAGTTGATGAGCAAAAGAAAAGAAACATACAGATTTTCATGATATACACCATCACAGATAAGCAAAATGGTTCTCATATAATCTGCATCCAGCCTATGGGCCATGGTTGGACCCCGTTAGTGCTTATAAACAGTTCCTTTGCCTTCAATCTTACAGAATGCATGATGTTCAAAATTATTTAGGTCAGCACTTTATTCTTCCACTCCCTTCAGTGATGTTTCATACATTTGTAATAAATTTAGATTCTTTTGTCAGATTCTGAATTCCATTCTAAGATCTTCCAACCTTCTTAATAATATTTTTTAAATATTACATGCACTACAATTTACTTTTTGTGCCATGAAGTTCTATGAGTTTTCCTTAATATCACGTAATTTCCTAATATCATGATTAATTTATGGTATTAAAAGGAGTGGCTTCATTGTTTAAACATCCTCTATCCTTCACCTATTCAACCATCCCCTGTAATCAAGTACCTCAGTTCTTTGGAAAAAAATCAGGACTTACAATTTGTCTTTATGTGAGTGTATGTGTATATCACATGCGCATGTATGCATGCTACTGCATGCCAGATATTTTGATAGGTCCTGGACGTGCAGAAAGGATCAAGGAAGGTAGGTTTCTCTCTTCTCAAAGCTTATATCTTGACCTATTGTATGGTCAGTTGCCTTTGTGGCAAATATCATATGTCTATATAACAGAGGTATCACATGCTAAGATTCTGTTGTGCAAAATACATGGTTTAACATATATAAAGTACATAGTATAACCCCTGACATGTAGTTTGTAGTCAAAAAATATAAATGTCATCCACCTTCACCACTCAGGTGTTTACTTATTTATCTTAGATTTATTGAACACCTCTATATGGAATTGGGATATGTCTGAGAAGCCATCGTGGGTTAGGTTTTTCCATTTTTCTTAATACTGAGTATAGCAAATTCACGTAACACAGATGCGTCCAGTATGAGGGTTGTTCCAGGCTCTATAACAGTGTTAATATAGTATAATTAGGTGAAAAATGTGAAAAGGATATAGCAAAAGAAAAGGATATGGCAAAAGAAGTGGCTGGAAAGTTAGGTTGGGGGCAAATTGTGATGGCTTTCACTGCTTTACGAAGTTGTGAATTGCATACTCTATTACGTAGGAGGCTATTGGAACGCAAAGATGATCAAGATCCCGTTCTTGACCTTAAAATCATGGAATCATTCATGCACATAAATTATCACTCCTTGAAGCAAGTTGTGAAGGATATGGAGGGATGTGTAATGGGGGTAGTGCGGAACATAGGATAAGTATGGAAGTAGGCAGACTTACGTTCCCATACCAGAACATTGGCGTTATAGTGTGAAGTGCTTTTTAAAAGCCCAGTCCCTATGGTGTTTTTGATTGCAGAGGATCTTGCCAAGTCTGCGGGTAGGAAAACATGTTGCACACAAGGGCAGCTTTAAACTCTTACTGGAAATTACAAATTGGAACATTTTAACACTTTTATTCATTTTCTTGAAATATGTATAAAATATATAATTTTATAGTTTTTATATTAAAAATTATGAAATAATTACCCAATGAAAGCTATAGATTTTCAAAAGCACTTGCATACATTATCTAAATTTAATAATTTCTGTTATTTACTATATTTGCCCATTAAAAAAAAAACATTGAATCCTCTGGCGTTACTCATATCTATTCCCATTCACTCCCATCATTCCCAGATGAAATTATATAATCATCATCTTGAATTTGATGCTCATTATTCTTTATGTTGTTTTATATTTTTCTGTCATTGGTATTCATCTGTATGAATATATAGAATTATACTGAAAATTATTGAAGAGCTACAAATAGTATTTTGTATGTACCTTTCTACCTTATTGCTATGTTGTTTTTGAGGTCTGTTCAAGCTGTTAGTTGTTAAATAAATGTTGATTTTATCATAATCCAGTGGCTCTCAATCTGTGGGTTGCAACCCCTTTGTAACAATGAAAATACATCGCAGCATTCGGAAGGTTGAGAACCATCCATTACACTATTGCTACATGCACAGGTGGTTGACACATATATAGGTGGTTTCCTTTATTCCCCATTACTTTTTTTGAGACAATACTGCAATGAATCATTTTGTACACATTTTTATGTGTTGATGTACAAGAATTTTTCTAGACATCAGCACACAGAAGTTGAATAAATAGACTATAGACATACGAGTGATATGTCTACGTGTGTTTTAGGGTACACACGTCTTCAAGTTTCCTACGTATTATCCAATTACTTTTCAAATGGGTTTACCATTCTACTGGCAGTCTATAAAATCCCTTTTGTTGGACAGCCTTACCAAGATTTTAAGATTTTGCTAACAAGTGTGAAATATTACTGTTAATTTGCATTTTCCCCGATTAGATGAGTACAATTTCATGATTTTTGTTGACCCTTTGAATTCTATTCTGCAATTTGCCTATATAGATCCTTTACCCACTGTTCTGTTGGACTATTCATGTTTTTAAAATAGAGTCATAGAATGTTTTCCCAGATTCTGGGTTTGAATCCTTTGAAATTTATAGTTATTGTAAATACTATCCTACATTTTAAAAAATCATTGCTTATGGTATCTTTTTGTGCAAATAATATTTTTACGTTAATATAGTATGAAAATATATTAATCTTTTACTCTGTTTCCTCTGCTTTCTGTACCTAGATAAATAAATGTTTCATTCTCAGCGTCAAAAAAATTTCATCAATTTACCTTAATTTTCTTTTTATTATTTTTGGTCTACTTTTCCATTAACCACCAATTTATTTATATATTTATCTATAGCATGAGATTGAGATCTAATATTTTTTCATGTGAATAAACAATTTCTCTAAGTGAATTTCTTGAATATTTCAGTTTCCCCCACATGTTTATAATCTTAACACTATCATATTTTTCCCATTTATATGATCTACACTACAGTTTCTTTTTACTTTTTTTTTTTCAATCCAATCCAGGGCCAAAAACATTGTTTTAATTGCTCTGACACTATAGTGAATCTTCATATCTAGTAGAAAAGTAACCATATTTTGTTCTATATTTTTCTTCAAAATTGTCTTCACTAGTCTTGGCATCTTTATCTTTCATTTAAATTTCAGAATCAGACCGTAAAATTTCTTGCAAATTTTTGTTAGGATTTCCTGGATATATTTTCCCAGACTTATTTATTTTATATTTTTTTACTTCTTGATATAATTTTATATATTATCTATTCCTATTTCTGTAATATACCATTTTTGATAATATTGTTTTTTGTGCCTTTTTTCTTGATCAATACAAGAAGAAACTTGCCACTTCTTACAATTTTCCCCAAGAAATCACCTTCTTAATATTTTTGTTTCTGTATCATGAATACAATTTTTTATTTTTTCATTTATTCTAAAAATTTTATTTATATATACAGATTCCTTTTTTAGTTTCTTGAAATGAATACAAATTTACAGTTTCTGATAGTAGCTCCTTTAATAGCTACACTAAATACTGGAAACAATGAAGTTAAATATTCTAAAAGTTGAAGGAATACAACTATCTATTAACAGTTTTTAGTAAGCTAGATTATATTTTAGAGGAGGACAAAATATAGATATTATCAGATATAGGAAGGGTAATTGAATTTATAGCCACAAACTTTCAACAGGATATAATTTAGCAATACTGTGATTCAGAAATTGAATGTAATTAAATATTGGCATTAGAACAAACTATTTTTATACTTGGCACTAATTTGGGCGGGATCTATGATTACATTAAATATATTTAAAATTTCTCTTTCTGTGTCCATAATTTTTGCTTTATTTCTCATTGATTTTGATTGCATTTTTAAAAAAGGGATGTCAAAATAGCTGGGCGTTGTGGCGGATGCCTGTAGTCCCAGCTACTTGGTAGGCTGAGGCAAGAGAATCGCCTAAGCCCAAGAGCTGGAGGCTGCTTTGAGCTGTGATGCCACGGACGCAACTCTACCGAGGGCGACAAAATAAGACTCTGGTCTCTACAAAAAAGGGTGGTGCCTGTGGATCAAAGGAATAGGGCACCGGCTCCATATGCCAGAGGTGTCGGGTTCAAACCCAGACCCAGCCAAAAACTGCAAAATAAATTTTAAAAAACGTAACTTAAAAAAATGTCAATTTTTATTCTTCTTTGAGTTTCTCAAACATGCATATTTTAAAGCCTGGATTATAAAGAAGTTGATATTGAGTGAATTAATATTCTATTAGTTAATTTGTCTGGCTTCCTTTCTTTCCACTAACTTTAAAAAATTATTTTCCTTAGCAGGCTCATTGTGCAGGTTCACTTGTTTCTCTACCTCTCTGCCTTTTCCCTACTTGTTCATGCTTGGCTGGGGCCATAGCTCCCTGTAAGCCATAGTCTAGGCATTATGGTCTTCAATTTTCACACTGAGCCACACCCATCGCCACTGACTCTAAGCAGTGGCGGGGCTCTGGTCCTCTGCTTCCTCCATAGCTTGGAGCGAAGTTAGAGCCCAGTACGGCTCAAGGGCGGAGCTTAAGGAACCATCGCCCACTGCTTTATGCAAAGCCTTGAGGCTGGTGACTTCAGCGTTACTTACTATTTCTGGTTTTGTTCTGCTTTGGTCTCACAGAGATGCTTACCTTATTTTGCAGTCAGCTATGTGTTTTTGGTTTGCCCTTTTTGCCTTTTATCTATTATTGTTATGTATTTTGGGCACAGGGGTTTAAAAATCATGACTTTACTGTGCCTTGTTGGTGGCACGTTTTGGTATATCTGCAGTAGAATATACCAAGCATAATTAATTTCAACTTTTCTTCACAAGTGAGATAACTTGTGCTTGAAAACAATTATTGCATCATGTGACAGCACAGTGCACAGTGGTATTCCCAAGAGATTTTTGTTTGTTAGATAACTTCTCTCTACACTAAATGGCCTCGGGTCAAATCACTAAGTGGTACTTATTTACTTATTTTATTTCCTACTTATTTTCCAAATGTGCACTCTCTCCTGCATAGCTACTGTTTCTGCATAATTCAGACTATTACCTGAGATACCTATTTCGGCTCCCTGTCTTCAGCTCTGCCTCCAAAGCTACATCCCTGATGCTACTACAGATCTGCTCATTTTATTCTTTCCCTCTCTCAGGTAGAGGGCCAGCTCCTTACTGAGGCACAAAGCCATCTATGGCCTGATCTCCACCCATCTCTAGTTTTCCACACCGTCTTAGTTCCCCATATGCCTAATGCCCTTTATTCTGCCTGTAATTCTGGTTTGGTTTCCTTTTCCCAGCCAATCCTATTTATCTTTCAGGAATAATCTCAGATGTCCTTCATAATCCCCCCACCCCCCAAGACTGGGCTTAGGGCCCTGTCCTCAGTGTTGTGCACTATAGTTGAAGTAGTTATACCCGATATAACTACTTCAAGATAAGGGTCTTGACTTACTCATCTTTAAATAAACTTCTATTTTGGAATAGTATTTTTACAGACAAGTTGCAAAGATAGTACAGAGAATTCCTATAACATTACCACCTAATTTTAGTTTTTTTAATATCACTTTGCATTACAGTGGTATATTTGTCAAAACTAAACAAAACATCATTGATATGTTACTATTAACTAAACTACAAAATTTAATTAGATTTCACCAGTTTCTCCATTAATGTCTTTCAGAATTCAATCCAGGACACCACATTGCATTTAATTGTTATGTCTCTTTAGTTTCCTCTATCTGTGACAATTTATCAGCTTTCCCTTGTTTTTTCTCATTCAATCTTGTAACCCAGCAACTGAGAGAACACATTGTAAATTAGAAAATAGACAATGAATTATGCTGGTTTGGATAGTTCTTCTGCTTTCTTATTTCACTACTTGCTCAATTTTATTTTCCAACTGCTGCTAAAAAAATTGCTGCTTTGCACTGCACACGCATTAACAGGCTACTTGTCCCAGCTAGCTTTACTTCTTGACTTTATGTTAGCTACTTCTAGCTCATAGGCCTTTTCCATTTCTTCTGGGTCCATAGTAATTTCTTGCATAGGTAAGATTAAGAGGTGGCAGACATATGGTTAAAGATTATAGAACAGAGAAACAAAAACATTTCATATGCCCCGTTCAACATAACATTGAGTGGTAAGGTGAGAATTCTGTGGGGCTCTAGCAATGAATGCAGTAGATTTCATGTGCACAAGATGAGAGGATCTCAGAGTCCCCTCATTATTTTGTACCATCAGTTCCTTGCTGGCCAAGAATGGAGTAGCAGTGCTAAGGAGCATCCCAACACACAGGATATAACTCTCTTAGCAAGTATAGACTGCAACCTTGGTTAATTAGAGCGGCAGAGAAAATGTGCCCCACTGGGTGCACGTGGCACTTGGACCAGTGATTCACTACTGAGTCTGTGGGAACAGCATAAAGTCAGCAAGAGGAAGAACTTTGGAAGTATCAGTGGGAACAGGTTTAGGCACAGATTGCTCACTCATGTAAAAGTAATCCCTGAGCCCTCTAAAGGATAATTTTGTCCTGATAGACATGCTTTTAGACAAAGAATCTTTAGTTTGCCTGCTTAACTATTATTCTCTTGATGTCTTCAACGGTGCTTAAGCCTGCCCTAAAAGCAACAAGTGAAATAATTACGTGGCCTAACAGGATGCAGAAAGTAATTTTATAAATTTACTAACAATATCCCAATAGACTTTTCACATTATCCCCTTAATAACTCTTTGACAAAAATACAATTTAAACAAATCACAGCTTTGGAAGTACCTGCAGCTGAGAAATACAATAATGAAGATTATAGGGATTTTCATGAACGTCATCCCCAAAGAGTTACAGCCAAATAATTAGAACCTGTGGGGAGAAATAAAACTCTCGAGGTTGCATTTATATGTAATTTTATTTGTTCTGAGGCCAGCCTGACTATAGGGAAACAAAGGCTGATGCAGAGCACAGAGCTTTCACTCAAGATAAATGGTGGACTTGTAGACTATACCTGTTAGCAAATTGATTGTTACATGCATAATATACTAACATTTACATAATTACATAGTACACAAATTAAAAGCAAAATCTAGAAACCTTGGGTACCAATACCAGACACATAATTCACCACTGGCTCTGAAAGGCAATTGTTCCATTCTTTTGTCCCTGTAAATGAGAGTGGCAGCACCTGCTCATTTTATTTCTTGTATCTTAGTGACTAATGTAGAACCTTGCATAGAAGAAGCGGGTAATCAAAAGATACTTCTTGGTTAAATACATGATAGCGAATCTAATTAATACGGTGATTTTTATAAAACCTTTCTATGTCTTCCCAGACTCTAAGAGTTATCTAACTCTGAGATAGAATTTACCAAGTCTGAGGGGAAAAAAATGGTTATTCTCCATAAATTACAATGAACTTTTAGGCACCAAATGAGTTTTCATTTTGTGGGGATGGAAGAATATCCTGTCAGGTGAACTAATGGTACCAAATAAGATAGTTTGTTATTTTCTATTTGCACAAAAACTATCCCAATCCAGTCTCCTATGTGTGTTCTTTACCATTAGTGTTGACTCATTAGCCCACTTGAAGCACAGCTCAGATCATTCCAGAGCCATATGAGGAATTTTTTTTTTAAATCATAGCTGTGTACATTAAAGCAATCATGAGGTACAATGTGCTGGTTTTATATACAATTTGAAATATTTTCATCAAACTGGTTAACATAGCCTTCATGGTATTTTCTTAGTTGTTGTGTTAAGACATTTATATTCTACATTTAGTAAATTTCACATGTACCCTTGTAAGATGCACCATAGGTGTCATCCCACCAATTATCCTCTGTCCACCCATCCCCCCTCCCCTCCCTATCTTCTTTCCCCATTTTCTTGGGCTATAATTGGGTTATAACTTTCATATGTAGGTTTCAAAGTAGGGCTGAGTACATTGAATACTTTTTCTTCCATTCTTGAGATACTTTGCTATATAAAACCAGCACATTCTATCCCATAATTGCATTAATGTACACAGCTATGATTTAATAGAAAAGAAAGGAAGGAAGGA
>CAUYRH010075566.1:0-22445 GCA_963574655.1 Perodicticus potto | reverse complement strand
CACTGTTGCAGGAAGACAAGGCCCAACAGAGAGAAAGAGCACCCAAACACCACGTTTATAAGAGGAAGGGCTTTATTCACCAGCTGGGAGCTTATAGCATAGAAGAATTCCAAATGGCCGCACTCCCCATCTAGCTTGATCTTTCCCTTTTTATTGACAGTCAAGAAGTTCCACCCCACAGGTACCCTTCTCATTGGCCAGTTTGAATCAAGCAGGAGATGCTAGTCCAGCCCCCACAGAACTATAGGATTTCACAGAACTTGGAAATTTCCAAATTCCAGGAAGTTACAAATTCCTAAGGGCTGAGTCACCATGGAGAGGACCCTGCAAGTGTATCCTTGTGCTCTCCTTGACAAAACCTGTTCTCCCAGACCTCACCCTTCTCAGGTATCCTCTCTCACCACCACTTCCTGAGCTATACGTGTACCACTCCCTTACCTTAACTCAGTGTGGTCACACAGCCCGTAATAAATCTCTGCTAGCTTGGTTCTTTGTGACACATTTCCACCTTTCACCATCTAACACATAGAATGTTTGTTGGTTTTTATTTTTATTTTTTTGCAGTTTTTGGCAGGGGATGGGTTTGAACCCGCCACCTCAGCATATGGGGCCAGCGCCCTACTCCTTAGAGCCACAAGGTGCTGCCCACACATGGAATGTTTTAAGATAAGAAAGACTGTTAACCATAGACAAGCCACTGGACTGAGACTCAAGTGATCAGTTAAGTAAATTGAAGACCTGTGGGTGTGTTTCAAGCCCTGCCTAGTAACATTTCTGTTGAGGGCCTAAACTCTTCCCCCTCGTCCTCTCCTCCTGGAACGAAAGGCCTATCTGGCCCTGCTCCAGTCAGCCAGAACTTTCCAGCAAGCTGTGGACTCTTCCTCCCCCTACACCAGTATAAAAACAAGCCTCCAACTGAGAGAAGATACCCAGGAAGAGTGAGGTCTAGGAGAACAGACGTCTTCTCAAGGAGACCCCAAGGATACACCTTCAGGGTCTTCTCCATGGTGACTCAGCTCTTAGGAATTTGTAGACTTAACTTCCTGGGATCTGGAAATTTCCACTTCTGTGAAATCTGGTAGTTCTGCGGGAGCTGTAACAGCTTCTCCAGCTTGATTCGAACTGACCAATGAGAAAAGTACCCATGGGTTAGAACTTTTTGACTGGAGATAAAAAAGGAAAGACCAAGTCAGTTGGGGAGCACAGCCATTTTGAATTCTTCTATGCCCTTTGTCCCTTTGCTCACCAGCTGAATAAAAGCCTTTTCCTCTTAAATACGGTGTTTGGGTGCTCTTTCTCTCCACTGGGCCTTGTCTTCCTGCTACACAACCACCCTCAGTGCAGACGTTATCTTTGCCCAGACACGTATCTGTGTCCTTTCATTAAACTTGGCTTGTACCTCTCCCAATCTTGTCTCTGAACTCCTGAGCAGTTCGGCAAACTGCTGAACTCCTTTCAATGTCCAAGAAGGGAGGGGAGCACGGTGAGGCGTGTCTGAACTCCCTTCTCTTGGCCAGCAGTTCAGTTTTAGTGTATTTCTGGGGTCCCCTTGGGCAAAGAGGAGTCTATTCAGTCATCTGGGAGGCTTAAGATTTTTAGTCTATAGGTTTTAGGTGATTAGGGCAGGGACATTGATAAAGCAGTAAAGGACTAGAAATCACTTACTTATGGCCGGGTGCGGTGGCTCATGCCTGTAATCCTAGCACTCTGGGAGGCCAACACAGGATGATCCCTTAAGCTCAGGAGTTCAAAACCAGCCTGAATAAGAGTGTAACCCCATCTCTACTAAAAATAGAAAAATTAGCCAGATGTTGTGGCAGGCGCAGGTAGTCCCAGCTACTCAGGAAGCGGAGGCAGGAGGATCACTCAAGCCTAGGAATCTGAGGTTGCTGTGAGCTAGGCTGAGGCCATGGCACTCTAGCCTGGGTAACAGAGTGACGCTCTGTCTCAAAAAAAAAAAAAAAAAAAAATCACCTACTTATGGGAATTCTCTTAAGAGAGCTCAATCCTTCCACATTCTACAGTTTGATGTAAGCTTTCAAAACAGCCCCAGGGTGCTCTTCCTTCCTGGCCTCAGGGTCTGTTTTGCCCAGCCCCGGGCAGAACACCCTGAATTGCAGTCTCCCAACAGGTGTGCTGGAACGCTCCAGTTCACTGTAGGTTGGGTTTTTTACCAGGCTGCTCACAGGACTGTCTTCGGGGAATGGAAACTGATTACAAACCAGGAGTGAAATGCTCACCCTCCACAATGTGTGTAATAAATATCAGATAACGACAACAACAATAATGATAATTTTGCCTACCTCTCCCATGTTGTCTAAGGGAGTGTCAGAAGCACAATTATAGACTAACTGGAGAAAAAGCAACATTTGGCTGCTTTAAAATAGCCTCCTTTGGCTCATTAATGGGGTGTGTGCCCGAAGGCGGGGAACATTCATTCAGCTCAGAATTTCTATCACGAAGCAGCTCCTTGGATCCTGCAGAGCTCAGGCAGATTCTCTGAGAACTCTCTCCTAAGCCTCTGGAGCCCTGGAGGTCACAATGGCGGGGGAAGGTCCTACTTAAGGAGGAGGTGTTTCTAATTGTTCGTTTATCCACCCAGTGTGCACTGAGCTCCTACTGTGTGCCAGCACTGCTCCCAGGGCTGCCCATACTCAGAATGAAAATAACTCATTGCCTGCCTTTAGGAGATTTAGTGTGCCTCAGTGGAGAGGGCCAACAGCAAACAAACCCGGGGAAATGGGGGGAGCTAAGCAGAGGGTCTGGAGCAGTGGCTTCAGCAACCCTGAGAAGACGCTGCATGAGAGCTCTTGGGACTGCTCAGCTGAGTGGGTGTCCCAAGTGATCCCGATGACTGTGCAGCATGCTTCAATGCTGCAGGAGCTGGGACCTGAATGGCAAGAAGTGGAAAGCCTTGACAAGTCTGGAGAGAGTGTTCAGGACTGAGGGAATAGCTTGGCTCCGTCCTGTGCCTGGCAAAAGACCCATCTAAGAGAGAACAGAGCAATGAGGCCCGGGACCCACCAGAGGCAACACTGGGGCAGCTGGCAGGGCCTTTGCGGGCCTTCCTAAGACATTTGGAAACAACATGCTGCTGTTTTCTCACCTGCCATCTGGCCTCCTTGCTACCATACAAACGCTCGGACCTCGTCCTCTGTCTCCTTTCTGGGGAAAGGGTAGGAATCAGCAGGTAATTTCTAGTTACTAGAAACAGGAAAATGGGCATGGAGGTGACAAAGGTGGTAGGATCCTAGGGAAAGGCTGGGAGGGCCCAGGAAAAGCAAGCAATGGTGGCGGGACTGGGAGCAGGGCAGGAGCCTCAGGAGTGCCCGCCCACGGGAGACTAGAGCGGTCCCAGAGCAGATCTGGCTGCCAGAGACTGGCGCCAAGCCCCTGCTTCCCCGCCCCACCCCACCCAATTCTGCTACAAGGAGTGTGAGGCAGTGCGGGGTGCAGCTGCTGCTCAAACCATCACAGACACCTTGAAGGCTCCCCCTGCCCATGTGCAGCTCCAGGACAGAAAAATGAGCTTTAGGGGGCCCATACGGCATTTCTCCTTCAAGTGGGCACATAAAAGCCCTCCCTGTGGGCACGCCTTAGAGAACAGGTCGGTATCCCTTGCAAAAAAGCCTCCTGCCCTGATTGTTCCAACAACTCAGCTTATAGGCTAGGAGCAGTGGACAAGCAGCTTGACAAGTAGTGGTCCTGGTGCAGAAGGTGGGATACAACTCAATGAGGGCCTGATGACCTCAGAAATTAGAAATAGCACGTCATGACCTCTGTGAGGTTGTTCTTTCACTCTTTCTATTTTGCACCTATTATGTGCCGGGCATCTTTCTAGGCCCTGAGGACTCCATGTCTGTGAACAAGTCAGACTAAGTCCATGCTTCCCCGGAATTTGCCATTCTAATGGGATGAGCTGATAATCACATGAAGTTAATAAATAGTGAAATTCAGATCATGAAAGGTTCTGTAATACACAGTGATGTTTGTGGTGTGGGCTGATGTCTCAGAGGAGCTGCCTGTGAGTTGAGATGTGACTGCTAAGAAGAAGCCCAGAGGGACTTGCAGGAAGAGTGTTCTTGGCAGAAGGAATAGCAGGTGCAAAGATTTCGACAGCAATGAGCTCATTAAATCCTGTAAGGAAACCAGGCCCTCCTTCTAGCACTGAGGGATTTGCCTCAGAAGAGGTGTCACGATCATTTCCGTGGAATAAACCCATCTACTCAGCTAAGTGGAGTTTCTCCATATACTAAGGGCTGGTCCGAAAAGAGACCAAATTGAATAGCATCAGCCTGCTATTTCATGCTGCTTGCAGGTTCTTGGAGCACACATTGAGGCGGTGGGGAGAGTACAGGCAGAGGTAAAGCCGGGGGTTCTAGAGCCAGCCAGACATGGGTGAGGGTCCCAGCTGTGACCTGGGAAAATCACTTTATATCGCTGAGCCTCCATTTTCTCACCTTTATCTTGTTTGTGTGTAATTCCTGAAAGTGATATTTATGAAGCACTTGGTGGAGGTAGCTTCTCCATCTCCAGTAGCTGGGGTTGTAGCATTCACTTTCAAGCCACATTCTGTTTCTCCTGCAGGGCTTATTGAGCACCTACTCACCATGGGAAAAGAAGATGACCCGATTCCCATGCCCAAGTTCTACACATGGACAGAGCAGTGTTTGTGGGGAACAATGCAGAGCACCATGGTGCTGGCAAAGTCAATTGTCTGTCTGCCCAGATTCTGGGCCTTCTCTTCTTCTTTTTTTTCTCTTTCTTAGACAGAGTCTCAAGCTGTCACCCTGGGTAGAGTGCTGTGGCATCATAGCTCACAGCAACCTCCAACTCTTGGGCTCAAGTGATCCTCTTGCTCAGTTTTTCTATTTTTAGTAGAGACAAGGCTTCACTTTTACTCAGGCTGGTCTTGAACTCGTGAGCTCAAGTAATCCACCTGCCTCGGCCTCCCAGAGTGCTAGGATTACAGGGATGAGCCACTGTGCCTAGACGGCCTTCTCTTCTTGAAACAGAATCTACAGCTCCCATCAGGGAGCTTCCCCTCCTGCTCTTTTGGTCTCAGCAGAGCAGGTAGAGATCTCATGCTCTAATGGCAGGGGCACACTAAGGATTTAGGCCCCACTGGTCATCTAGTGTTAGCCCTGTGACACTAGACACAGCCCTGTGGCTCTCCATAGTGATTGATGAGGGATGGAAAAACAAATCTCACCCTTGGAAGTTTCTCTTCCCACAGGGGTGTTGCTAAACCAGTAGGATAGTGACTTGGACTGGGCCATCTTGTCACTCCTTGGTGAAGGCTTTTTGAGAATGAAGTCACACAGAGGATAGAAGAGGAGAGAGATGGAGAGAGACCAAGTACCCATGATGCTGTTGGGGGTCCCTGGTACCACCCAGACCTAAGGCTAGCAGCACTATCTCTGGACTTTACAATAGTGAGATGATTCCCTTTTGGCTTATGCCAATTTTAATTGGGTTTCTGTCACTTGCAACCAAAGAGATCTAACTAATTTAGAGGATTTTGTATGGAGGGATAAAGCTTGAGCTTCTGTGAAGGATTTGGCTCAATGATTAGGGAGAGGTGAGAATATGAATTAGGGAATGGTGAGAAACAAAATTGAGAGGAGGTGTAGATATGTGTTTGTTGGTTCTCTAGCATCCATTTCTCCCTCTTCCTCAAAGACTCCCAAATTTCCCAGCCAGCATTTGGGGTAGAATTAACACCACGTGGAGCTTCAGACATGGGCCCAGGTTAGCTTAGCCAGTCAGCATTCCCCATCTCCCACTGTACAATGATAGGTTAATATCATAAATAAGGAAATATATGACCAACTGTCAGCATGACCCAAGTCAATGAGACTCCATTCTGGGGCTTTTATTCATTTCTGGAATTCTCTCCTACTAGACTCAAATAAGAAAGAAGGTGGAAGCTTTCAGCAGCCATCTGGCAACCATGAGGAGAGAGCCTGCTGTGAACAGGGCCTATTCCAAGGAAGAGCCAATAAATGGAAGGCCTAATCCCATTGTTGGAGTCCTGAATCAAGCTGTACCTGAAGGAAGAGCTATCCCTAAACTATTCTGCTATGTGAGCCAATAGAGTTCCTTTGGGCTTAGGAAGTTTGGCTTAGTTTTCTGTCATGACTGAAAAAGAATCCTGCCTGCCTCCTTTGGAACTCGAGGTGAGGCTCCCATTTCCTGACATCACACTCCTCTGAGGCCTATGCCAGCACCCATTGCTCCATCCTCATCAGCACAAATGCAGAGGGCCTCTTTGCAGCCTGGGAACTGAGATTTCTGATGGGCTCAGAGATCAATGGAAGTCTGTCTGAGCAATCTCAAAGCCCCAGACATCCTGGAGAAGGTAATAATTCAACCTGGGTCCTCCTCTGCCCTTCCCCCAGCCGATCCTGGGCAGGGACAGCCATCAATCCTACTTATCAGGCCTCTTATTTCATCCTTTATCCAGCTGCCTCAGGTGTCACTCTGCATCCTTAACACAGAGTTATGAGAGATTGAGCGCTCAGGCCTAGGCTGGCTGAAGGATTCATGGGTCCGACACTGCCCATTCATCAGGGAGAAATCTCAATGGCTTTGGGGGTGGGGTATAATGTGATTGACTGGGACTGGGGAGGGGCTTTGCTATCAGCAGCCAGAGATATCGAAGTCACAACAAGGGGGATAGTAACATCCGGGGGGAAGACCTCTGTGCCTATAAAGACAGTTACAGACCTACAGGGGTATAAGGAAGACCAGATCCAGGTAGCTTTAGTTTTATTTCTCAGCCAAATAAGCAGTTTACTCAATAATTATGGAGCTTCCCAGGCAGAGGAACCCTGGAAGAGTGCAACTAACCTCAAAGCAATCAAAAGAATCTTATTAAAATTTGTATTCCACCAGGTCTCTCTCCTGCTCTTAAAGCCCCAAATGGCTGCCCACTGCAGTCAAGATAAAATCTTCACTCCTGTCCCCAGCTTCTAAAGCTGTCTTTGATGGAGCTTCTGCCTACCTGGCCCAACAAACCTCAGCACCCTCCTTTGGCCACCAAACCTGGGCCCTCTAGCTGCTGCCAGTTCTTCAAACACTCAAGTTCACTCCTACCTCAAGACTCTTGCATGCACTGTCCCCTCCACCTGGACACACATCTTCCAAGATCTAACATGGCTGGGCTCCTCTCTTCATTCAGGGTTCAGCTCAGATGGCATCTCCAGAGAGGCCTTTCCTGACGACCTCCTCCATCCTCCTCAGCCACCCAAGCCATGCCCTTCATAGCACTTAGCACTGGCCGAAATTGCCTGGGGTCTTTTCTCTTTACCTGAAGAGAAGCCAACTAGAATTCTAGTCCCTGAGGACAGGTTCTATCTGTCTTCTCCATTGCTGGGTCCCCAGCTAGCACTTGGTGAGTTGTGGACTTTGCAGACATTCCATAAATACACATTAAATGTGTACACTACCATGCAGGCGTGGGCTCCAGAGCCAGGTTCCAGAACCAGAAGTGTTAGGAAAGGGGCACTGCCTGAGGCCATGCTAAAAGCTAAGGGCTCAGCTCCATGGGTAGCTTCTCTAGGATGCAGGGGAGGAGGCAGCTTGTTCTGGGAGGCATGGCTGTTTTGTTGCCAGGAGGTTGCCATGGGAACACCTTGCTGTGCCCTTAAAGTTGGAGATAGGAGATATGAAGAGATTGTGCAAGTCAATGAAGTATTGACCAATAGCTGCAGAGCCTTCAGCCACAGCAGGAAAGGACTTTCAGGTCACCCTCACCCGCCCTCAGATTTATCTTTCAACTCTTCTCTGTCCCTTCACTTGTCACTTTACTAGTCTATGCCTGCTCCCATCTGGGTGGCCAAGAGCACTTGCCCGGGGGCCAAGGGTCCTACTGAAGTCATTATACTTGTCTTGATCCAACAGATTGAAGAAACTAAGGCTCAGAGAGGCTGCGTGGACGTTTTGGAAATGACTCCCTATTGAGAGACAGTTCCTGGATCATAGCCCAGGGAGTCCAGATCCAGAATGCAAGCTCTTACCCATGTTGCCCTGAAGACACACGGTAATTCCTGTTCATTGAATGTTTACTGTGGGCCAGGAACTTGTTATTTCACACTGGGAGATGAGGATTTCAAGGGTAAAGTTGTTTACTCAAGTGGTAGAGTTTAGATCTGCACACCTGTCTGGGGCCCAAGTTCATGCCCTAACATCAGTGGGGCCCTCAACACATAGGACCAGAGAAAACTTTTCTGTCTCAGGGTTAAGGAAAGGCAACACTCCCTTTCCCCAAACCCACCATGCCCAGGTCCTGGGGCCTGGGGCACAAGGATGCACAACAACCCAACTACAATACTTGTCTCTGGGGAGGCTGCAAGACAGCCTTAAACAACAGCCTGGAGAGAGGATGGTACCCCTGTCTAGGGGCAGGAGGCCAAGCTGGGTCTCTGTCCACTGCGTTTTGAGACTGGCTTTCCTCATTGAAGACATGAATAACTCCTCTCCTTCCACTCACGGGGGTTTTGAAGGACACATGGACAAGTTTGTGAACAGGGCTGTCACAGCGGAGGCAAGCCAACGTTTAGGAAAATGTGTGGTACAGACTAGATAAATTAGAGTCAGTACTGACTGGTGTGACGTAGCCTTTCTTCCTCACTCTCTGACTGGATTCTCCTAAAGGCATTTCAAAAGGATATGAAATTATAAAACTTTAATTTAAATTCAGTTTTCTAGGAATATGCCAACTGCACGCTGTGGCTTAGAGCCAAGCAGCTACGCCAGGGCCAAACAGCCCAGACCGGTGTGAGGCTGTACTGCCCGGGACCTGTCCTGAGCTCTGCCTTCAGCCATCTCCAGAGAACAGCCAGCAGAGCCAGAGGTAGGGTGGAGAAAAGGGGGTGTCTCATTGCTCTGATAGGCCATGTTCTGGCCTCTTCCCCCACAGAAAAAAACCTCTTTCTTGGCTCGGTGCCTGTAGCTCAATGGCTAGGGCGCCAGCCACATACAGGTTCTAATCCAGCCTGGGCCTGCCAAACAACAATGACAACTACAACCGAAAAATAGCCGGGTGTGTGGCAGGCGCCTGTAGTCCCAGCTACTTAGGAGGCTCAGACAAGAGAATTGCTTAAGCCCAAGAGTTTGAGGTTGTTGTGAGCTGCGATGCCTCGGCACTCTACCCAGGGTGACAGCTTGAGACTAAGTCTCAAGAAAAAAGAAGAAGAAGAAGAAACCTCTTTCTCCCAGGTCCCTGGCAAGAAAAGTCAAGAGACATCCTGAGGAAAGGAAGGCCATATACTTCTCTTCATTCCAGAGAGCAAAAGGGCTTTTCTGTGGAAATCCTCCAATTTCCTCTCTGATATCTTCCTTGCCCCCAACATCCAGAATGTCAAAGCTGTAATAATCTAGCAGCTGCTTTGCACTTGCCTTTGTTAACTGTTGCTACAATAATGCTGTGGAATACACACCCCTAAAAATCTCAGCAACTGAAAATGACAAATGTTTCTTTCTGTGGCTTCAGGCCACAGGTTGGTCTCAGCTCCACTCCACGTGTCTCACATCCAAGGACCAGTACCTACCGAGGGCATGCTCCTCTTTTTCTGCAATCTAAGTCACCAGGCCAGGTGGAAAGCCTCTGCTCAGGCACAGCAGCTAACACTCCATTAGCCAGAGTGAGTCACATGACCAAGACCATCAAGAGGGTGGGGAAGTGTCCTCAGTCCATTAGAATGGGGGCCACCGCAAAGTCCTGTTGCACACCAACGTCTAACCCTTTATGTTAAATAAACAGCAAAAGAACAACAACAAAAAACATTACCTGGCAACTATATAACTCCTTTACAGGGAGAGAGAGGTTACAAATAGGATAGAATGAGTGGAGGCTGGCTACTGCCTTTAAGTCCATTTGCCTCTGTGGGTAGTCACCTTCCTGCATTTGGACTGACCCCTTCTCAGCTCTAGAGACAATCTGATATCCCTCATCCCATGGTCACAGTCGTTAATTCAAGGATAGGCATGTGACCTGAATCAGTGAGGGACTGTAAATCCCAGAAAGAAAGCTTCTCCCTTCTCACCAGAAAAAACAAAGAAATATGGAGTCCAAGGGACTTTTGGCCACCAACCTATGGCTCTGAGGGGAACCAGCCACAGGATGAAGCAGTGGAAACCAGTGCACAGAGTCAGAAAGAAATCTGATCATGGCTTGGCACCTGTGGCTCAAGGGGCTAAGGAGCGAGCCACATACACCTGAGCTAGCAAGTTCGAATCCAGCCCGGGCCTGCCAAACAACAATGGTGGCTGCAACCAAAAAAAAATAGCCAGGCATTGTGGTGGGCGCCTATAGTCCCAACTACTTGGGAGGCGGAGGCAGGAGAATCACTTGAGCCCAGGATTTGGAGGTTGCTGTGAGCTGTGATGTCACAGCACTCTACCCAGGGTGACAGCTTGAGGCTCTGTCTGAAAGAAAGAAAGAAAGAAATCTGATCATGGAGTGATGTAATTTAGCTAGATCAAGCATTTGCGGCTTTTGGCCGGGGCTGGGCTTGAACCCACCACCTCCGGTATATGGGGCCGGTGCCCTACTTCTTTGAGCCACAGGCACCGCCCCTACCACTTGACTTTTCACTTGCAAGCATAGATACATTCACTTTTTTGTTTAGGTTCCTTTGAGTTTTGTCCTCCATCATTTGCAACCTAAAGATTCCTGAGTGATGGAGATGACATCAGACATGAGACAAAAGAAAGCTCCCCAGCTTTTCTACCTACATACACACCGCTGCACTAGCCCTGAACATTGGGCCCAAAGCACTGGCAGATTTGGTTTGCTCTGCTAGCGTGTTGGGAGACAGCCGCCTTGCTCTATCCACCATGGGCTTTCAGAGCCCAAATAATAACCTTCCTCTTCAAGACCCATTCACCTCTGGATCCAGTCTCAAGTCTCCGGCAGACCCCAAAGCCATGGGAGGCTGGAAATGCCACCTCAGAAATCAAAGATGCTTTTGCATTGAGGGGAATATGTAGGTCATTTTTTAGTGCAGGCGGCTATCTTCCAGCAACCCTGATTGTCAGAAGTGGGGCTGAGACAGCAGGGCTTGATTAATTGGGAATTGTCCCAGAAGGAGCTCCCTACATCTGCCTACTCCCCACCCAAGGTGTGGGGATCTGCGAAAAGGGGATGAAAAGGGGATAGGAAGTGTGCTCCCCTCCACAGGGGCACTGTAAACAGGGATGAGCTTGTCTCTCTCCAGACGTCAAAGCTGCAGACACTTTACCCCCAGCCCTGGGACACTGAGGGAAGGGAGAACTTTCCTTTTTGTGCTTGTGGTTTATATTTATTTTATTTTATTTTATTTTATTTTGAGATAAAGCCTCAAGCTGTCACCCTGGGTAGAGTGCTGTGGCATCATAGCTCACAGCAACCTCCAATTCCTGGGCTCAAGGGAGTCTCCTGCCTCCCTCTCCCAAGTCGCTGGGGCCACAGGCGCCCGCCACAACGCCTGGCCTGGCCATTTTTTGGTTGCAGCCGTCATTGTTGTTTGGCGGGCCCGGGCTGGATTGGAACCCCCCAGCTCAGGTGTACGTGGATGACACTTTAGCCCGCTGAGCCACAGGCGCCGAGCCAATGCTTGTGGTTTTTAAATCTCGTTTTGTCAAAGAAAGAAAGAAAATAAGTCCATTAAGTCATTTATTCCTAACGCTCCAGCCATCGCAAGCTGCTGAGGCAGGAAAGCAGGAAATCTGGGCTTGAAAAATCAAGAAAATGAATGCTTGTGAAAAGGAAGACGGACATTCCGTCCTGGCCCGGTAAGGGGGGCACGCAGCTCTGCCCGCGCCCGGGCCCCTTCCTCTCCCATTCTTTAGTCCCTGCCGACCTCTGCACCGCACGCCCCCGCCCCAGGGCTGGGCGGCTCTGTCCGCGTCCCCGCGCCCCTCCGCGCTGCTCCGCCTCGCCGGCTGCGGCGCCGAGCCTGGACAGACAGCGCCCCCCTCAGGCCACACTAGGCTCTGGGCTGTGGCCCCTTGCGTGACAAAGACAAACCACCATGGGGGGATTAGAGGACACAGGCAAACCGCCGCTGGTGACCCCAATTTCAGATTCGAACTCGGGTCTCCAGAGGTGCGTGTGAAGAAAATGCCTAAATTAAAATGCTAATTACTGTCTCCAGCAGTTCGTTACCAGACCGTCGCTTGTATCTATTATTAACAGCTTCCCGCCAAAGCCCGGGCTCGCCGGGGCGCACGCATGATTTGAAGGTTCAGGTGCAAGTGAAAATAACAGAAGGCTGTGTCTGCATTGTGGAGCGCAGCCTGCGTCGCTGTCACCCCCGCCCTGCCCACATTGCAGAGATGAGAGGGCGGGGGTGGGGGTGGGGGACACTTGGAAAGTGGTTAGCTCAGCCAGCCTCCAGAACCCTTGATGGCTCATAAAGTACCACCACGTTTTCTCAGAAGGCGCCGAGGTGGAGAGGGCAGGAGTTTGAGCTGCGATCCCAGGTAGGAAGAGGCTCAGTTAAGAGCTGATCCTGGGCATGAAGTTTCTGCTGGTGCTGGCTGGGCCGGGCCTAGAGCCTAGGACCGTCTGCCCCAGAAGCAGGGCGAGAGAAGGAAGGTTTGCTGCTTGGGAAAAGTAACCCCTGTCATACTGACTTCCAGAACTCAGAGATCATCTCAAAGGATGCCTTTCGGCCTGGGCAGAGGGCATAGGTGGCCGGGAGACAGAAGGGAAGTCGTAAAAGGGGAGCAATGTAATATGAGTAGAAGAGAGTTCCAGAATGGCCAGGACAGAAAAGACCCAAGCCATCTTCATCCTCTGTTCAGGCAGTGTAGCAAAACGGCCCAGAAAGGACGTAAGTAGATTGCAATCTCCTTTATAAACTCAATCTGGACACCAGAGGGATGATGCTGAGATCTCAAGGCCACACACCCCCCAACAGCACTCTGTTAAATTGCTGGCCCAGTAACTCCATCCAAGTCTGAGATGATCTCAACTGTATCTGTGTGCTCAGGGGAGTAGGAACTGGGTCTGCACGGTGTGCCCAAAACATGGCTTCAGACACAGAAGGTGCCCTGCAATTTCCTACTAAGCCAATGGATAAATAAATTAGATGCTATACGTGAACAGCCTCATACACAGGGATGTGCTGTTGCCAGCTCCTACCGGCTCCTAGGAACCAATTCTTTTTTTTTTTTTTTTTTTTTTTTGCAGTTTTGGCTCGAACCCACCACCCCAGGTATATGGTGCCAACGCCCTACTCCTTGAACCACAGGCGCCACCCGGGAACCAATTCTTAAATACTAAAGATTCCCCGGTTTGGCTATTCCACAATTGGCAGCTTGAAATCAGCCCAGGTAAGAGTATAGTATTTAAATGACAGCAATCCCCAAATGCTTCAGACTGGGACTTTTTTCATGCTCCACCCCCAGCAAACCACCAATAGCCAGTCTTCTTAATCTGAGTTAATCTTCTTAATCTCCAAATCTTCCAAACACAGGAGAAGTTAAAATGCCTCTTGCAGTTTACTCCCTCATTCTGTGAGGCCCTCAAGACATGAGGCCCCTATGTCTTCAGCCACCTCCAGCGAGCCCCAGACCCCCTTCTAGAGACAGTGCCAGAAGAGTTAATTCCCCGTCACCTCCCCACTTGCTTCCTCTCAACGCACCACCTGTTCTGCTCAGACTGTGGCCCCAAGTGGGGTATAAACACCCCCAATGACGAATGGCCCTGTAAGCAGCCACAGTAGTGACAGCAGTGATGCTAGAGCCCTCTGCTCCCTCCACCACCTGTTCTGTCCCAGCTGGAGAGAGGGGGGACAGGAGGAGGGGGCTTGCATCTGAGTCAGAATCATCTATCCTAAGTAATTAGCTGCCCCAAAAAGTGCAAACCTGCAGAGGGGGAGCAGAGGTCTCCCCCCACCAGGAGGGGGGGAGTTCTCCAAACTCCTCCTGCCCAAGGCTTGCCTCCCGAAGCTATTGGGGGAGCCAGAAACCTGAGGAGGCCAGAAAACCATCTGCCAGGGCCCAGGTCTCTCTGCAGATCAAAAGCTAAGGCACCTCTTTCAAGACTGCCTCCATCGGGTCCTGCCTGCTCAACCTACACCTTTCCTCCCAGGGATGCTGCTTGGGACCTCTCAACCATCCTGTTCTTAGTTGTGGAATGGAAAGTGTGTTTAGCAGACATCATTGATCACCTGCCCTGTGTCCATTGCCTTCTAACCTGATATTGTTCAGGCTGACTCTTGATGGTCCTATGTCCCATACCCCTTATTTGTTTATGGGTAGTGGGTGTGCAGTCTGGTTACAGTCAATGACATATGTACAGAGGTCAGAGGGGTTTTTTGCTTCTGTAACAGAGCCATAGGAGAGATGCTTCTATCTTTAAGCATTATAGCATCTGGGTGTGACTCCTGGAGCTGCAGCAGCCATATTGTGACCATGAGGGGCATGAGGCTGAGAGTTGAGCTGACCTATAAACAGGGACAGAGCAGAGGCAGGAGAAGAGCCAAGGTCCCTAAATCTCTGATTTCCCATGGCTAGAGGTGCCCCTTGTCTAACTCCTCCTGTGTGAGATAAAATTCCTTAACCCATTTTGAAATGGATTGGTTACCTACAGCCAAAAGCATCTCAGTACATGAAGAGCAAAGGCTGACTGTCATCACCTGGCTGGTACAGGCCCTAATCTTGGACCCCCATGTGGGTAACTGAGTTTGGGCTGTGCCTGATGCCCAGGACCCTTCCTCTGCAAAGCATCATTTTGGTGCTTTCCTCCATAGCAGGTGATGTAGATGCTCTGCTTTTATGTACATCAGCCCAACTTCCAACCACCAGCACCTGCATTTCTTTGTCTGAGGCCTATCTCTGGCATCTGAAGGCCACTCTGCCCATGTCACTATAATCCAGAATGCTGGTAAATAAAGTCCCCACTCCCAGCCGATAGCTCCTTAAACAATAACTGATGGGAGCTGGTATGTAAATTCTCCACATCTGCAATGTGCCTCAGAGTTAACTTTGAGGCATGTCATCTACACTGGGTCCCAGCACTGTGGGATGGGGCTCTAGTTGCCCACAGTGGTAATTGACTTGAACACACTCCCTGTATTGGCTGCCTCTCCTTTCCTGTCTCACTTTCCTATTCCTCTACCACCTCCCAAATTAATTACTTGCCCTCAAAACCTTGTCTCAAGGCTTGCTTCTGGGGACCCAGACCAAGGCTACTTCCTCCACTGCAGTACTGAGCACCTGCTCCGTCCCAGGCACTGCAGAGAGCAGGGAACAAGGTGTACAGGTTCCCTGCCCTGGGGCCATGCTCCCACGGGAGGACAGGCAATAAACAAGGAATTAAATCATATCACTTTAAATGTCTTAAGTAAGATGGTAAAATGCAGCCAGATGATGGCAGTGATGGAGAAGGGTTTGTTTTAGAGGCAGAGAGGGCAGGCAGTTGTTTGCAGAGCTCTCTGAAGAAGCAGCAGCTGTGCAGAGAGCTGCAAGGAAGAAGATTCCAGGCACAGTAAGGGCAAAGGCTGTGAGGCAGGAGTGAGCACGGCAGGTTAGAGGAACAAATAGGAGATAGGGTGGCAGGAGGAGAGCCGGACAAAGGGGAAGAGGTAAAGTAAAGAGAACACAGAGGCCAGACCAGGAGGGCTCCTGCAGGGTGGAGGAGTTCGTGGGTTCAAGGGCAACGGGAATCAGCTGCAGGGTTGTAAGGGAAGGGGGGAGCCTTGCTCAACCCAAGGCTGCAGCACTTTTGGCAGTATGCTGGGTGTGCATTAGACAGCTAAGAGGGACAGCCTCTGTCATCTAAATGGGAGTCTTTGGTACTTGGAGCACCTCTCTATTTTCCACAGGTAAACCCTCCATTTGAAAACCTGCCTCCTTCCCTTCTCTCAGCAGACCCTGGCTTGTGTGCCATTCTCCAGTCCCTTCCCTAGGCTGGAGGGGACCGCAAATCCTTCCTGAATCCTTGCTGCCTCCGGACTTTCCCACAACGTCAGCTGTCTCTGCTCACCACTTGCCTAGGAAACAACCTTTCTCTTCATGGTAGGGCATCACCAGGGCTTCCCGGCTCCTGCCTTCCGCACAAGTGAGCGGTTCCATTCCAGATTGACGCTTGCATCGCTCACCCACCCCAATTCTCCCCACTTCAAGCCCCCAGAACAACCCTCCTAGGGCCCAGGCAATTATCATTTAGTGGCACCATGGGCTTGTGCGGCCGCTTTCCCTGAGTTCCTCAGAGCACATTACCCACATTATTTTTCACTTGATATCCGTCGAGGAACCCTTGAGAGAGCTGAAGGACGCAGCTTAGCCCTAGTTTACAGATGGGCTGTGCAAACAGAAAGGTTTACACATTTTTCAAGAGCACCAACAAACAGAACCCATGTTCACTGCATCCTAAACCAGCATCAATCACAAATGGGCATGCTTAGGCCTTGGAGGGAAACAAAGCTTTGGGTCCTGCTGCCTGCCTCTGCTGGGGAACAGGGACTACAGACCCAGGTATGTCTGCAGGGGGATAAGAAGGGAGCTTCTTCTCAATCTCTCGGGGTGGCCCAGGTTGCCAGGGACCCGGATATACAGACAAGACACAAAATACCCTACTCCTTAAAAATAACTCAAGGACAGGCTGGGCATGGTAGTTCACACCTGTAAATCCTAGCACTCTGGGGGGGGCCCAAGGCAGGAGGATCACTTGACCTCAGGAGTTTGAAACCAGCCTGAGCAAGAATGAGACTCCCCTCTCTACTAAAAAAAAAAAAAAAAAAAATTAGCCAGGTGTTGTGGTGGGCACCTGTAGTCTCAGCTATTCAGGAGGCTGAGGCAGGAGGCTCGCTTGAACCTAGGAGTTTGAGGTTACTGTGAGCTAGGCTGATGTCATGGCACTCTAGCCCAGGAGACAGATCGAGACTCTATCTCTAAAAAGAAAAAAAAAGAATAATTCAAGAGCAACTGGGAACCTTATCCTGGGTCCAGGGCAAGAGCAAGGACAGGGTTAGCATAGGAAGGAGAGGCAGAGAATAGATGGCATGCTGGGCTAATCTTTCCATCTCCCTCTGCCTCAACTTCTGCATCTGTAAAATGGGGGAATACAGTTCCCCCCTCGCAGGGAAATAGGTGAGATTGTGGATGTGAGCACATTTAGGGGCTCCAGAGTCGAGACTGCTGTTTATCCCTGACATCTATTTTCTCCTCCCTCTGGGCCCATGTCTGCCTGGAATCATGACTATTTCCAACCTCCCTTGCAGCCATTTTGGCCACATGACTAAATTCTGACTGTAGGCACACATGTAGCAGGCAGTTCTGGGAAATGTCTTCCAAGAGAGGGCATGTCCTTCTTAGTGCCTATCTCCTCCTGGCAGCTGGAACTCAACAGCCACCTTGGCCTCTGAAGCAGAAGCCACGGAAGACAAGGCTGAGCAGCAGGAGAGAATGGCAGCTGTGGACTCTGGAGAAGCTTCTCTTTCAGCTCCAGACTCCTGCCTGCAGGACCCTGATTGAGAGAGAAATCAACTTCTACATGAATCTCATTCATGGTGCTGTTTTTCCTCTTTGGGGTGGTTTATATGGCCTGTAGATGAAACTAATCCTGGTTGCTACAGACTAGAACCTAGATCTGTCTATCCCCAAGGCCCAGGCCCATCCTCCAGCCCACTGTTTCCTTAATCCCAATGACAGCCGTAGTGCTTGGAGAGGTGGGTACCACCCAGGATGTGTGAATGAGCAGCCCAGTAAAGCTGGTGATCCTGGCTCAGGCTGACCTTCCCATGCTAAATTCCAACTAGAAGGGGCTGGTTTGGG
Organism: Perodicticus potto; assembly: GCA_963574655.1. Lineage (NCBI taxonomy): Eukaryota > Metazoa > Chordata > Mammalia > Primates > Lorisidae > Perodicticus > Perodicticus potto. Next base: position 4,676 of record CAUYRH010075566.1, on the reverse strand, counting down.
GGCCCCCATAGCGTTTGCAGAATGGGCTAGATGGGATTGATTCTTGAGGAAATGAAAAGAGCTTGAAGAACAGGAAGACCTAGGACTGGGTGGGATGGGGGAAGTGACTGGAAATTACTTGCTGACTGGCTTCAATTCAGCATCTGGCAAAGGAGAAAAGAAAATTCTCAACCAGCTGCAAACAGAAGAACATGGTGACCAGGAGGTTTCAGATGCCCTACCCTCATTCTCAGAAAGGATGGTACCCAATATGGGGAAAAGAGCCAAATGGCTCCCCTTCCACTGCCTGGGAACACAGAGCCGCCTGCTGAACTACACAGTGGGTATCATTTGTGTTTCCTCAGCCCGGCATCCCTTCACCCCTTCCACAGCTAGCAGCCCCCAGTTTCTCTCTGGGAATCCTCCCTCTTCCCTCCCTTCAGACTGAGCTGACTCCTCCCAGGGCCTTGGGTGGGGTTCATGCCTGGCCAATCAGAGTACTTTAATTCCCCAGGCCATCTTGGTTGGCCAGAGATGTACATGTGACCCAGAAAGCCTCAAGGAGACTGATTTTCCCTGGATTTGAACCTGGGAGGGTATAATCCTTTTGTGTCCACCTGGAGCCTCAGAATGAAGCTAACAGGGAAATGAGTAGAGCTGAAAGAGACAGAGGAAGCATCCTAGTTCTAAAAGACTCCAAGCCCTGGACATGTGTCTGTCAATACACATGTTTTCCCTCCCACCCAGAAAGATTTGCCTGTGCACATTCTAGTCTTTCTAACTGGACGTCACTTCTTTGCCAGCTAGCAAAATCCACTCCAGCATCTTAAAGCAAATTTAAACTGCCCTTCCCCTGAAAAAGCCTCTTTCCTGCAGAAAGCGAGCACCAATCACACCAAATGTGAACCATTTCCAAGTGGGCTACACCTCGCAAATAGGAGTCTCTCAAAGGCAGGCTCTGCGTCTCCTTTAATTCTGTATCCAGCACCCAGCATCCAGTAGGCACTCACTAAATACTTGGTTGAATAAATAAATGAATGACTGCAGAGAAGCAAGCTAATCGTTCATCAAGTTTATGGATGACATGAAATTGGGAGCAGTTTCTAGCCAGAGGTTAGAATCATAAAGCAGATTGGCTTTCACAAATGAGACTATGGCAAGACAGAATCGGAATTGGATGACGTTCATTAAGTAACTAGTTTGAGGAAGTCATCGCCGGGAGTGTGTGAGAGCTGGTGAGATAATGGTTTCTGTGCACGTTCTAAGACAAGCTGTGGGTGGCAGGCTGGACATGGAGCCGAAGAAGTTAGCCGTGGAGGACTGGGGTTAAAATGGGGTCAAGGTCGATTCATAGGGTTGTGACAAACAAGACCCTGGCACGTCCTACAGAAGCCACCCCTAGCTCTGTACTTTGGAAGACATGGAAGATGCAATGGAAGCAAGAAAAAAAGCATTTAAAATAGTGAAAGGGAGGGCAAATAGGATTTCTGAAGTCAGGTTAAAGAAACTGGGATTACTGCCTCTGCCAGGAAAAAGAGGAAAAACCACTTACCCATTTGGGCTTTAATGAGGGGCCCCGCTCCATAGAGTGGGGAAGGTAACCATCCTCCCCCCTGGAGGGGCCCTGTGCCCCAGAAGGGGGTGATGGGCAGGTAGGCAGTGGCAGCCTGCCCCACCCCCATTGCAGCCTCCCAAGCTGCTGCCACCCCTGCTGTTTACGCTTTTTATCATTTGCAATGAAAGACGATGATGTGAGTGCGCTGTATTGATTGTGCCTCTTAGATTTTTATGTCATTGTAGAAAGCAGCAATTATGTTCGCCTGCTCTGGAGGGAGCAATGGCCCTGGAGGGGAGGAAAGCACAGGGCAAGGAGGACTTAAAAGGCAGCCAAAGGGATCCACATTCAGGAGTTGGGGGCATGAGGCAGGCGATAGAAGGAAGGGACTGGCTGACTCTGAGAAGGGCAGGCTGGACGCACCCTCCACCGAACTGTAGACATTTATGAAGCCATGGACGTTTATTAAGCACCTGTAGTGTGCCAGGTACTCAAGTCATTTCCCCCACACTCCTCTGAAAGACCACAGTGGCTTCTCTTTTGCATTTAGAGTAATAGACAACATGTCACTTTGTTTATCAAGCCCTGTCATCTGACCCCGCCCACCTCTCTGCTCTCCCCTCTATCCTCACTTTCCACCCTCCAGTCACCAGGCCTTCTTCTTAGCCTGCCCACTTACCACACTTGGCTGTAACTCAGGCCCGTGATCCTTGCTAGTCCCTCTGCCTGGAATGCTGTTCCACACACGCTATCTCTGTCCTTCTATTCACATTTAGGTCTCAGCTGAAATTTCATCTCCTTTCAGAGTCATATCATGGAGACCCCATGTCATCTCTGCACCAGTCTCTATGCATCACACCACTTTCATTTTTCTTTCTAGGACTTTCACTGCCATACACATTCCTGTCTATTTGTGGGTTCATTATCTGATTCTCCCACCTAAACGTAAAATGCAAAAAGAATAGCAACCTTATCTCTTGTTCACTGCTTTGCCACCAGCACCTAGAAGAGTTCCTGACACACAACATGACTAAAATAATATTAGCTCCAGTTAATGGCAGAGAAAACTGAGATTTAGAGAGTATATAAATTAGGACTATGTGAGTAGCAGAATAACTAGTACCCAGAGCTGAGTGATTGCTGACATTGGTCCAATTGCTCAGTGATATCCCTGTAGGCCAAGAATCTTCCTGCCCCTCTGCCTAGCCTTTCTCAGGGCATTAGTCTTAACTTGCCCCTCATGTTCGCAAGGTGGCTGCTGCTGCTCCTGACATCATCTGGCATTTGAAACAGGAAGAGGAGAAGACCAAATTTTGATCTAGTCAAGCCCGTCTCCCTTTTTATTGGGCCTTTTCTATTTCCAGAACACCCCTCACAGAGATTCTACTTCTATCTCATTGGCCAGATCTGTGTCACTTGCTTCGAGAGAGTTTGAGAAACTCCAGACTCTCTCTAGACTTCATAGTAGAGGAAAGCAAAGGAGAAGTGGATTGGACAGGAGTGTTGAGTAAGCCAACTTACTCAACCAATGGAAGCTTCATGTCTGAAACTCTCTGAGAGCTCACCCTACCTGTCTCTCTCCCTTTGGCTGGCTCTGATTTATAGCCTCTTATAATCATAAGTATAGAACCTTCCTGAGTTCCTTGAGTCATTCTAACAAAGTATCAGGGGTGAGAACCCCTGAGTTTGTAGCCAGCTAGTCAGACATGAGAGTGGTCCAAGGACTCCTGAGCCTATGTCTGGTGAAATGAGGGCAGACTGGATGACTGTGCCCTCAACTTGTGACATCTGGCCTGATTCCAGGTAGTTAAGGTCAGAAGCATTGTGGGCTACTAATCAGCTGAGGTTGCATTGGGGGAGATTATTCTGAATTATCTGATAGCCCCAGTATAATTGCAAAGATCCTTAGAAATGGAAGAGAGAGACAGAAGAAAGACCCAGAGAGACAGTGGTGTGAGAGGGAGTTAGCCCAAATCGCTGGCCCTGAAGATGGAGGAAGAAAGGGGGCCTCTAGAAGCCGGAAAAGGCAAGGAACAGGTTCTCCCCAGAGCCTCCAAGAAGAACATGGTCTTGCTGACACCCTGAGCTTAGCCCATCGAGATCCAGTTTGGAATTCAGGCCTCCGAAACTGTAAGATAATACTTGCATTGTTTTAAACATCTAAGTTTGTGGCAATTTGTCACAGCAGCAACAGGAAACTTATACAAGGCTATTGTTTGGTGGGGGGAGGGTTGGGGAAGGCCTCTGAAAAGGTGGCAATGGAGGTGAAGGAGACTTTTTACATCCCCTTACTGTCACATTGTGACAGCTTTGTTTCTACAACCCTCACAAGTGTAAACCTTACCTGACCGAAGCTTTGTATACCCACTACTTACTAGAGACCCAGCAGGGACTAAGTCCTCAGTAATATTTTTCTTCACAGCATTTTTGTTTTGTTTTATTTTTCAAATACAGTAAAATTGACTTTTTGAGTGTATATTTATGGCCTATGAATTTTCACACACATGTAACCACAACAATCAGTACACAGAACAGTTTCACCACCCCATAAACCCTTCCCCCCATGTGATCCCCTAATAGTCACACACTCCCCACAGCCTTGACAACCACTGACCTATTCTCTATCGCTATTGCTTTGGGGACTTTTTGGATATCTCCTCCAAAAAGCTTTTTTTAATTATTATTTTATTTATTTATTTAGTTAGTTAGTTATATTTTTTCAGGCAGAGTCTCAAGCTGTCGCCCTGGGTAGAGTGCCGTGGCATCACAGCTGACAGCAACCTCAAATTCTTGGGCTTAAGCGATTCTCTTGCCTCAGCCTCCCAACTAGCTGGGACTACAGGCACACATCACAATGCCCAGCCATTTTTTGGTTGTAGTTGTCGTTGTTTGGCAAGACCAGGCTGGATTCGAATCCACCAGCTTTGGTGTAAGAGGCTGGCGTGCTAGCCACTTGAGCTACAGGGGCTGAGCCTATTTTATTTTATTTTATTTATTATTATTTTTTTTGAGACAGAGCCTCAAGCTGTCGCCCTGGGTAGAGTGCCATGGCATCACAGCTCACAGCAACCTCCAACTCCTGGGCTCAAGCGATTCTCCTGCCTCCGCCTCCCAAGTAGTTGGGACTACAAGTGCCAGCCAC
>CAUYRH010075565.1:0-31758 GCA_963574655.1 Perodicticus potto | reverse complement strand
TTATCCACCTGATTAATGTAACATTCATGATATTTTCTCCGAACTCATTTTTTTAAAAAAAACTTATCAAAATAGTAATAATTTACTCCTAGAAAGTTAAATGTATGTGCTGCAGTAAATCTTTACTAATTTCTGTGTTATTTAGGTATTTATGATTTATATTAGCTAACCCAGTTAGCATTAGTTTTTTGGAGTGATTAATACCAACCCTGATTTCTGAATTTTGTATCCTTGGTAACCAATCCATCCTGCAGTTTTCTATAACAGATAGGCCACCACTGATACTGAACTCTCACACCACACATACTCTCTCTAGCCATTAATGTGATGGTGATGTGTCTCATAATTTGCATTCCAATCTTATGTCTTTCCTCCTTGTCAGAGAGTAAGCATAGTCACGTATTTCCTGCAGGTGCGCGAGGGAAGAGGAAAGATAAGTCTATGCATAATGAAACTTCAAATAACCAAGCCACAAAACTATGCCTCTGTCTTATTGGACCAGTTCAAACAATGAACTGGCTTATTTCATAACACAATATATTTGTACATATGAAAAGGTTTTCTTCCAGCAAAAATCTCTGAGTCCGTTGACTGCATGTAAAGAACCCTGTAGTGAGGAACAGGTGGGGGACTCTCTCATAAACATTATTCTTCTGTTATTTCGTAGGCTTTCAGAATCACATATATTCTTTGGAAAATAATAAAAAGAACTATTTTATATTTTGGATGACATTGTAGAAAACTTTTATTTATATTGCCACACCTTTCTAAAAAAATAAAGTCTTCCATCTCTTTTCAAATTTCATTGAACATACAATAAATAAGTAAATATTAACAAGTCACTGTGAACCAGAAACAACTGTGGCACCCTGTACTTTCACAGTAGTAAACAAATTAGTTCCAAGAGTGTAGCACAGAAGTTAACAGCAGGTGTGAATTCAGGGCACAAGGCATAACTTGCCCTGTGACCTTGAACAGGATGATTTTTTTTTTTGTCTTCATCTGTAAGTCATTATGAGAATGGTTATAGTGTCTACTTAATGGATGTGTTATAAGGATTGAATGAATTAATATGCAAAATGATTATGACAGTATCTGATGTTTAAAATGTGCCCAGTAAATATTCAACGGCATTACTATTCACCACTTATTAATTATTTTACACCCAGAACTTGAGCTCTATCTTTCAGGTACTGGTAAAATGTACTCTTGTACTCTCCCCTTTGGAAACTTAGCACTAAATACTTGGTATGGCAATAAATGACTAATCTCTTCCCCATCCCAAATATAATTAAAAGTGTGAAATAATGTCTTAATATAAAAAGGAGTTTGCACAGACTTGTAGAAAGAAATGTATGTATGAATGTATACACACAATTAATAATTGAAGGCGATCACAATGGAAATACCAAGGATAGCTTTTATAGTATTTACAAGTTTATTCTAAATTCATTTTAAAAATAATTATTCAGTACTGGCCAACAAAAACTAAATCAAAGATATGCTTTTCCTAATCCAAATACTTTTGTATAAAAAGATTAATTTTAGAGATTAGTTTTAAAATACTGAGAAAGGAAATTTTAAAAAAATCATGAGGACATTTATTTGAAGACTTAGTAATTTCACTGAAAAAAATTTTTAAAATAAACATGTATAAGAAGTAAAGTGAGTGAAAGAAGCCAAAATTAATTTTTAAATGCTCTTTTTAAAGGTCAGCACATAGTTAATCTATGTGACCCATGTGTTTTATAAATGTATAAAAAATAATCTATAGATCGATAGCAATAGAAAGTATTTAATTAGAAAAACAAGGAGAGAAAATCCAATAAATATGTGGCCTGGCAAATGCACAGGTCAAGAAACGCAGGAAAACTACCTCTTTAATCATGATAAAAATGATTTTCAAATACAATTAGAATTGTTTTTATCCTACTAAGAATAATTTATGTACATGATAAAGTCTATAAATCAGAGAAGTATGAAGAACCAACCTTCCTCTTACATCACTGATGGGACTAAAAATGTGTATAAAACCACTATTTAATTATATCATATGATATTAAAAATATGTAAGCTTTCAAATCCATTAAATTCTCATGAAAGCATGTATTATAATGAAATATCCACTTTTATTCCATTTTATTAAATTACAAAATTTGACACATTTCAGATATTTTTATATACAAACTTAAAGTTTTGGGTAAGGAAAGAAATACAAGCGGAAGAAAAATAAAAAATGACGAGTCCTTAGTGCTGTAAAGTGTTTTTAATATATTCAGTGATTTAGAAACACAAATGAGGTTATAAATATTTGTGATTTTGAATATTAAAGAAACATGGCAAATAGTATAGTGGGGCTAGTCAAGATTTTATAAGTGAATTCTCTTGAGATAAAAACCAATCAATGTCCCAAAAACTTTCTAACATGAACAGACAAATGTGGTCATAATTCATACTATTCCTTTTATATTCCCCCCCCTTTTTTCCAATACTCTTCTCGAATCTGAAAAGCAGCTCATTTAAATAAATAAAATGGGGAAAATGTGGGGGGTGGACAGGGTGAATTCCTCACAGAAATTCCAGCTCAGGTTAAGGTTCCCAGTCAGGGGAATGTCTATGTGACTGTCCTTGCATGGGGAAATCAGCAGTTCAGGCAGCTGAAACCATCAACTAGTAGCTTATACTAGAAAAGTTGAGATGTCTGTCTGAGGAAGTGAGACTTGTTTTCCCTCCTCTCTCTCACATTTGCACCGTTATCTGGCCACTTCAGATGTTCCATTACTCTATGTCCTTGCTTACCCTTTACTCAACCTTCATGGGGCTATAATCTCCTCTCTCTCATTCTTAACCTTGAGTGCTGACTACTGAGTGCTATACATCCTTGCATGTATACTCTGCCATGTACCCAATAAAATGATTCTGGGAAACAAGACAAGTGTGCTCCTGCTGCCCCCCTGGGCACATGGAATATGCCCTTACAGGCTTTGGTTTTATACAGTAAGTTTGGAGTAAGTTTCATCCTGTCTCCCTTGCTGGCCACTGTCTCAGGTTATGGTCAACTAGATGCCCAACAGTATAGTGACAAATAAATCTTAGTACCTGGCATTTGTTTTTAGTTTCAATAGGTGTTTTTCATAAATCCACTCTTTCCTTCTGAAAGTTTATATTTAAAAAGCTCTACCAGGGCAGCGCCTGTGGCTCAGTGGGTAGGGTGCTGGCCCCATATACCGAGGGTGGCGGGTTTGAACCAAGCCCCGGCCAAACTGCAACAAAAAAAATAGCCAGTGTTGTGGTGGGCACCTGTAATCCCAGCTACTCGGGAGGCTGAGGCAAGAGAATCGCCTGAGCCCAAGAGTTGGAGGTTGCTGTGAGCTGTGTGACACCATGGCACTCTACCAAAGGCAATAAAGTAAGACTCCATCTCTGCAAAAAAAAAAAAAAAAAAGCTCTACCACTTAAAAAAATTGACTCAATATGGATAAAAGGTTTAAATCTAAGGCATGAAATGATAAAAATCCTAGAAGAAAGTGTGGGAAAAACTCTTGATGATGTTGGCCTGGGGAAAGATTTTATGAAGGAGACTTCAGTGGCAATTGCAAAACAACAAAGAAACAGGAATCAGATCACCTGAAAACCCAATGACTTCAAACCCCATACAACCGAACCTGCATTTTGTAACCAACTATAAAAACCCTGTCCTTAGTCACTCAATGAAACAGATTTGAGACTATTTCTGTTTACAGATACCTTTTGCATTAAAATTTCTTTGTTACTTGGAAATCCTCATAGTTTCAATAATTCCAGCAAACGACCAATGCAACCTAGGCTGGACCCTATTTTTGCTTTGGTGACGTTGGGTTGAGTTGGAAAAAGACATCATTCCTAAGATGCTTTATGCCGCGGTCAGTGGCCTCTGCTTTTTATCATCTGTCCCCACAAGTGGACATTTCCTCTTCACAAGGTAATCACTCTGCTGCTCTACGAGTGAGTAACTTTTCTTCCTTGACGGCTGTGTCACTTTTGATCACTAAGGGGTGGCGGCTGCCAGACTTACATGTGTTTGTTGTTCTAGGTTCTTGGCTCCCTCTTCCAGCCTGCCTACAGCATCATTCTAAAGTCACTCTGAAATTGCCAAAGAAAGAACAAGTACCTGAAATCTAACTCTAGGCTACACCGGTCATGATCAAGGTGCAAGTTGCAAGTTTCTTTTCCTTCCTTTATTTCTCGACGTTTCCTCTTGTTTGACATTTTGTTTTTCTGTTTTTAGACCTAAATCCCAGACATGGCTAGCACTTATTTCATCAAAGTTCACACTCTTCTAACTCTTGCCCCCGCTGAGCCCTTGCCAACCTTACCGATTGACTCATTCTCAGCAGGGCATGGGGGAGAGAGAAATAGTACAATAACAATCCTGTGTGGTAACCTGTCTGCTTTCCCCATATTTTAGACATTTCGTTATGTCAATGTTTGTTGCCCCCCCACAAAAAAACAAAAAGAGCTAACCATCTCAGGGCACATCAAAATATCCCTCAGTTTTATAGATTTAAAAAGAGGTGCTATTAAAATTTCAATTCTAATTTCTGTCATTTTAGAGCTGCATAAATTTCAGAATACTATTACATGTTTCTTAGATCTCCAGCTGGAAAGGAAATTAGTGTTATCTGGCCATTTTTCAGAATATATGTATACTTAAGGACTATTTTTTATTATGATATATTTACAGCATTTATTTATTTTTTAAGGTATTTTTTGTTTGTTTCAGGTTCATTGCAGGTACAAAGAATTAGGTTACACTAATTGCATTTGTCAGCTAAAGTCCCTCTTACAATTAAGGAGCTGAAAGATCTTTACAGGGAAAACTATGAGACACTGAAGAAAGAAGTGGTGGGGGGTGTTAACAGATGGAAAAACATATCACACTCTTAAATCAGCAGACTCAACATTGTTAAAATGGTTATATTACCCGAAGTGATTTATAGACTCAATATAATACCTATTAAAATACAACACCATTTTTCATAGATATAGCAAAAATAGTACTGGAAAAAGTGCTGGATTTACAGACTCAATATAATACCTACTAAAATACCAACACCATTTTTCATAGATTTAGCAAAAATAGGACTGGAAATTAGTTCGTCGTATAGAACCAGGAAGGACCCTGAATAGACAATGCAAACTTACACCATGAGAACAAAGCGAGAGGTGTCACCTCAGCAGACTTCAAAACTGTACTACGGATTGTTTTTTAATTTTCCCTTTTATAATATAAGCTGGAAACCTCAGATTGGCACCACTCTTGTTATGATTTTTGTAGCCAAGAATAATAATTTCAAAACAATAATGTAATAGTCCCCACTTTTTCCTTTAAAACCTTTTGTCTCCCTTTACCTTCTTGAATACGCACATACTATTCCCATTACAATGCTTTATTCCCAAATAACTATCTTTCTTTTAGAAAGCCTCTCACTGTTATTTAGGTGGACATTTGAAAAGTGGATTTTTAAAAAATTTTTCGTTTAGTTGCCACCTATCAGGAAGAGATTGCATAGAACTGATATTATTTCCTAATTAACTGAGATTGAATGCTAGAAATCACTAGTATTGTCATGTGACTAGAATTTTTCTTTGTGGGAGTACTAGAATGCAAATAAAATGTTTATTTATATACATACGTGTCTATTAATGCTATTATTTCTTCTTAAGTGGACTTTAGCGGCTCAGATCTTTCCGTGAATTTGGTGGTTTCTTCTAATAATCAGATTTATTGTAAAAAAAATTGTTTAGGGCAGCACCTGTGGCTCAAAGGAGTAGAACGCCAGCCCATATGCTAAAGGTGGCATGTTCAAACCCAGCCCCAGCCAAAAACTGCAAAAAAAAAAATTGTTTATGTTATTCTATTGTTTTACTCTCTGAATCCTGATATTACAATGTGCAGGGTTTTCCCTAATGAACTTGATATATTATCTCTGGAATCTAGCTTTTGGCTATTGATTTTCTCCACCGTTTCTTATTTTTGTCTTTTATTTATTATGCTCTCTTGTCTTCATTATTTCCTTCCATTTTCATGCCTTGAATTAAATTTAAGCTTTTCTTTGTTTGATTGGTTATTTTATTAAAGTAGACAGGAAGGTCATTGATTTGATAATCTTTTCTAATAAATGTAATATTACAGGTGCCAGAAATATCTCTGGCACTTCTCTTGTGGCATAGCGTGAATTTTTATTTGTCATTTTTTTCCTTTTTGTTCAGCTCACAATATGTTTAATTTCCCCTTTGTAGTTTTCATGGAATGAGTAACAAACCAGTTTAGTTTTCTGCTCACCACTAAACATTACTGATTGAAGAATAGGCAACTTGATATATTATAGCAGGTATATGCTTGCCAATTTTCATGACATTTTTTCATTAATATTCTACCAATTCTGACTTTACTACATAAACATGGGGATAGAACTGCCCTGGTTTATCTTTGCTTATCAGAAAATGGGGAATTCCTCTATTTCGAAAAGATAAAATTAGTAGGAACTACAAGACAAGTTTCAATTTTCTGTACTTGGGATTTGCTACTATTAACTTAGGTAGTCACCATTATATTAGATGCTTCATTTGAGATGTAGGCGAGAAATTCTATAATGCTGGAGATTAAGAAGGATGACTTAAAGAGTGACCTTATGAAAACATATTGTGAAACAGGTTGCAAGAACTCAAATCTTCCTGCTACTTACACTGTAGGATAATTAAACTACAGGCAAATAAATTTAAATGAACTTAGGGAGCAATGACAATTTCCCTCCTATTTTCCACATTCCGTTTGTTTAGATAGAGTAAAAGGAAAAAGAATGAAACCAGTTAAGCTTGATTAGGTAATTACAGACTAAAGTAAAACATTACACAATTTCTTGGGTAGCAAATATATTAAAAAATAATTCACCAATAGCAGTAATATTTAAATAATGTCCTTACATTGTTTTAAATTTAAACAAGATGTAAGGTATTTATAATCATTTAATTATTATTCACCGATTATATGTCAATACTTTTCTTATTTCTTATAGAGATTTAATATGCATAGAAATGCATATAGAAATGCATATAGAAAATGCAATAGATTTATAAATATGAAATTCATCTGGAAAATTCAAATGTGATTTTATCACTGGCAGACGAGTGGCTGCATAAGGTGATGAGCAATTTCAAAGTGTAATGTTTTGCAAAAGATAATGAAAGGACACATCAGAATTATTAAAGTACTAATAAATATTAAAATACTGGCATAATTAATGGTTCTCCTGATATTAATGTTACTCAGGTAATTGGTAAAAACTGAATTTTACCACACTTTTAAATGATTTAAAAGGGAAAAGGATGCTTCTCAAAAAGCATATATACAAATATCAAATCAAAATTAGGCAACGGAATCTGCTCCCTGTGTTCTGTGTATCTTCCTCAGTTCCAATGACTATGCAAAGCTGTGGTTGGTTGGGGGTGAGGTGGGAATGGGAGAAGGCGGCAGGAGTCTCAGTGCAGTCCTCAGGACCATTCTCATTCCAGGGTTCCTTCCCCTCCCCAGCTGGTTCCCAAGCCCAGCCCAGCCCAACCGGCAGTTTGAACATGCTCCTAGCACCATACTTCAGATCCAGATTGACAGGACCATGGACCAATCACTGGCTCGATTTCCTTTCCCAGTCCAATAATGGCCGTTGGGTGTGGGACACAAGCTACACGATTGGAAGAGGCGGGGCAAGAGGGGAAGGTCGTTAGAAATCACCACCCACTCAGCCTCCCAGCCGCAAAGAGGTTCTTCTTTGGGGTCCATCTTCTGTCTTTATGTTATCAAGATGTCTTTATCTAAAAAGTTGACTTTGGACAAAGTGGATGTTAAAGGGAAGCGAGTCGTCATGAGGGTCGATTTTAATGTTCCCATGAAGAACAACCGGATTACGAACAACCAGAGAATCAAGGCTTCCATCCCAAGCATCAAGTACTGCCTGGACAACGGGGCCAAGTCAGTAGTTCTTATGAGCCACCTGGGCCGGCCGGATGGCGTCCCCATGCCTGAAAAATACTCCTTGGAGCCTGTTGCAGCTGAGCTCAAATCCTTGTTGGGCAAGGATGTGACGTTCCTGAAAGATTGTGTGGGCCCAGACGTGGAGAAAGCCTGTGCGGACCCAAGTGCCGGGTCAGTCATCCTCCTGGAGAATCTGCGTTTCCATGTGGAGGAAGAAGGGAAGGGGCAAGATGCTTCCGGAAAGAAGATTAAGGCTGAGCCAGGTCAAATAGAAGCCTTCCGAGCATCGCTCTCCAAACTTGGAGATATTTATGTCAATGATGCCTTTGGAACCGCACACAGAGCTCACAGTTCCATGGTGGGAGTCAATCTGCCCCAGAAGGCCTCTGGATTCCTCATGAAGAAGGAGCTGGAATACTTTGGCAAAGCCTTAGAAAACCCTGAGAGGCCTTTCCTGGCTATACTTGGTGGAGCCAAAGTAACAGACAAGATCCAGCTCATCAAAAATACGCTGGATAAGGTCAATGAAATGATTGTTGGTGGTGGAATGGCTTTTACCTTCCTTAAGGTCCTCAACAACATGGAGATTGGTGCTTCTCTCTTTGATGAAGAGGGAGCTGCAATTGTCAAAGATATCATGGCCAAAGCAAGTAGCAAAAATGTAAATATCACTTTTCCTGTTGACTTTGTAACTGCTGACAAGTTTGAAGAGAATGCTCAAGTTGGACAGGCCTCTGTAGCATCTGGCATACCTTCTGGCTGGATGGGTTTAGACTGTGGTCCTGAGAGCAACAAGAAGTTTGCTGAAATTGTGGCCCGAGCAAAGCTGATTGTTTGGAACGGACCTTTAGGAGTATTTGAATGGGATGCCTTTGCTAAGGGAACGAAAGCCCTGATGGATGATATTGTGAAAGCCACTTCCAAGGGCTGTGTCACTATTATAGGGGGTGGAGACACTGCTACTTGCTGTGCCAAATGGAATACTGAAGATAAAGTCAGCCACGTGAGTACTGGAGGCGGTGCCAGTCTAGAGCTTCTGGAAGGTAAAGTCCTTCCTGGAGTAGATGCCCTCAGCAACTTGTAATCGAGGAAATGTTACATCCTCCTGTTTCCTTCCCAACAGCCTGTAAGTCAACTTAATGCGTATGCACCTCAGTTTAACTTTTGTTAAAATTCATTACTAGATCAAGACCCACCTGGTGGACAAGGAGCGGGCCATCAGGAACTTTCAACGTCAACACAGCAATTCAATTTGTTTTAGCTTTGTCATACATTTGCCAGTTCTTTTCAAGAGCTCATTTGAACATCACCATCCTGCTTTGTAGGGAGGATACACTCTTAAGTTGCCTATTAAAGAAAGTGAGTGGAATGAATCTCTCTTTTTCTTTTAATCTAGCTTTGTTATTATTTCACAATTTGAAACTTAGGAACAAAACAAAATCCAAGTTTTTGAGACAGGGGAGGGTAAAAGTTGACAAACTGTTAAACAACAAAAATGCCCAAATAAACTGAGAAAAATACTTACATATATGAACTTATGGAAATCATTAAATAAGAGGGTACTGCTTTAAATGCCACAATAATCAACACAGAAAATGACTTATGTTACCAAATATAGGTTTTCCCACACACACACCAAGCAGCAGACACCAGCTGGGTGTCCTCTAATTCAAATCTGACCGTCCCGATAGAGGGCTCACTCCCATGAGTACCCCCTCCCACTGCAGTCATAAATCCAGGCATCCAGAGCTTCACATTAGGCTTCCAATGAGTGACACCCTCCCTCTTTGGGTTCTACTAATTTTCTCACAGAACTCAGGGAAACACATTTGCCAATTTGTTATAAAGGATATTATAAAATACACAGATGAAGAGAAGCATAGGCGAAGTTCAGGATGGGGAGTGTGGCGCTTCCAATGGTCTCCCAGGACTCCAGGAAGTTTCTTCTGTTCAGCTGTATGGAAGGTCTCAGAACCCGGTCCTCTTGAGGTTTTATGGAGGCTTCAAGTGACAACCATGTAAGAATGAGACATGAGTGACAATCTTGTAGAAATGTGATTAGACAAGAAAGTATCTGATCTAAGCCCAGTAAGGCCTGTCTGTCCAGGTTCTTCTCGGTTGCCCTTTGTAGCATTCTTCCCTTCAGAGTATGGGACAGGGCCCTCTCTGGAATGAGGATCTTTTGACCCTCAACCAGGTAAGAGCTGGTGAAAGTGAAATAGGAAAAGGTCAGAGAGAAAGATTCTATCTCCTAGGGCCCACTCCTGAGCCCTAAAAGTGACCCAACATTATAACATGCTCTATGAGACTTAGGAACCAGAACTGTGGACTAAATCAATATACAGGCACCACACTACCCATGAAATTTCTTACTAAATAAAAAATAAAAATGGAAGATACTTATCAAGCTAACAAGCCTAAGAAGCTAAAAATAAAAGGAAATTTGAACTCAAGGAATGAATTATATCTGGGCATATATAGATGTACAAGAGTACAAAGATACATCTATTAGAAAAGAGCTGTGAATTAAAGCCAGGTTGTAAATAAAGAAGTAATTATCAAATAGATAACATTGATCTAATTAATGAATCTTAAGACTTGGTTTTTAAGATTAAATAATGTACATAACTAGTTTAGTAATGGGGAAAAATAGCGATGTAATGACTCTTCCATATTAGAAACTATTGAACAGAAGAATAAAATATTAAGAAGTGTAGAAGAAATGAAAATACTAAAAAATAGTTCGTCTTGTTCTGTGGACAAAGAGCTAGGACAGTGCAATTCCATGAACAAATAAAGAGTGAAAATGCAGAGTTAATTTTTCCAGCTGTAATGCTCTGCCACAACCCCAGATCCATTTTATGTATTTGATATTCTGAACAATTGAGCTTCAAATATAAATCTTAATATCTTGAAGTGGTGATGTATCTTAAGGATAATAGTAATAAAATGGTAATCCCAGGGAAGATATAGTTGTTAAGGTATAGGATTAAAAATAAACAGCCAAAATTTCAGTAGTTGAAACAAGATTCTAGGATATTTCTCTCCCTCATGAAAGGTCAGGACAAATAGGTGGGCTTTCTCACCCCTTCCTCTGGGGAACCAAATGACTGGGATAAATTTCCTGCTCTCAGTAAGTGCGTTCAATCTGTGTATGCGGCGTCTGCCCAAACTTTTACTGTTTGATTGCCATCCTGAACAGGTAAGTTATTGAAAGGCAATCAGTTTTCTTTTAAATACATGATCCAAAAAAAAATTAGAAATTTATTTTACTTTTCTATTGGCCATTAGTTGTGTGATAAGATCTGTTTTACAAGGGTATTCTGGGAATGTGTTCTCTCTACCAAGACACCTTGTATTCAAGCAAAAATCAACAGATTATATTGCTAAAAGAGAATGGGGGGAACAAATACTGGGAAAAAAATGAATGGTCTCTGACAGACTATCACTCTGGCCATCCAAGTATCTATGTACAAGTACCTGTATTTTTTGTATATAAAAAATCCCTTCTCAAAGAGATACTATACAATCAAATGTCTTGTCCAATTAGTGTATTCTATTGAAGATAGGGTATCTCTGAATAATACACAATTCTTTCTATGTGACCCAACGGGGTCCCTAACAATCCCCTAAACTCAAAAGCACAGCTATTTCTCTCCTATCCCTACTCCGTATGTAACCAATACACAATGGTAGAAGTCAAACAGGACAACTACAATAAAAATACTCAACTAAAAATGTTCTTAGTTCATTACATCTGTGAAATAAATCATGCTGCATCAGAAATGCAATAACTCTCTGCCCTGCTATGGAAGAATTTCCTTGGTAAGACTGGTTCTGTTCTCTGAGAGGAACTTTCTTATTCCTTGACCTTTTCTGGCCCCTCCTTGAACCAACTGGGAAATTTGCCTGGTTTCTTTTTTTTTTTTATCACACAATTAAAAGCCTTTGAAGCCCAGATAGTAGTGTATCACCTGTCTCAAGAATCAAGGTTTCTTGCAATTTATTTCTGTGAAAAAGAATGCATTTAATTTAGTTATACTTCTTAACGACTCTTGTCTTTAATTACTGTCTTCTTTGCTGGGCCAATTAATCATATTTTAAGGATTACTAACAAATGGCCATCTAAAAAGCAGAAAGTGGAAGGAAGGCGACATCGATAACCTAATCTTTCCCTGAGGCTTCAGCATATATATTTTTGGCTAAACAGTTCAAATAGGAGATCTTTTTAAAAAGCCATGAGTGACAATATTTCTCCCGTTGTTTTAGTGCTAAGGCAGTTATCTGTCTTCAACTCTCAGACATATCACCTCCCCAGTATATCAGCCGAGTTTAGTTTCCCTCACCTAAAATGTTGTCACCTACATTTCAAACTGCCACTGTTCAGTTTTTCCTGACTGTGGTCAATTTTTAGTTATAGTATTTGCTTAAAAAAAAAAAAAAAGGCATGTAACAAACCAACAACCAAACATTTTTGTTTGTCACGGCTAGGGGGATGTTCTAGGCATCTAATGGCCATGCTGAGTGTGCTGCTAAACACCCCCTTCTACACAGGGCAGACTTCTACAACAAAGTACCTTCCAGCTCCAGACGTCAGAAGTGCTCAGGTTGATAAATCTTAATCTAGACTGAACAACTATAATAAAAAGACTTAAAAATACAGCATCTCAAACAATGTAGAAATGTATTTTTCTCATGTAACATTCTAGGCTGCTATGGGCAAGTACCTACCTCTTGTGCTCATCTGAGGGCCTAGGGAAGCAAAAATAGCTCTGTCATTATCTGTATATTCTTTCCATCACTAAGAACAGGACACCCGATTTAACTGTTGACATATTCCGGCCTAGTGGGTAGAGAAAGAGGAATACAAAACAAGGCATTCTATCTTTAAGGAAGAGCACCAGAAGTCATACACACTGACACCAATTTATTTACATCCTTTGACCTGAAATTTGTGATAAGATCACATTTAGGTGACAGCAAACCTGGGCAATGGAGTCTCTGGCTGGGTCATCATGAGACCACATAAAGCTGTTAATCAAAAAGAATAACAAAAGGTGAATTTAAGACAATTACAAAAAGAGAAACCCAGAAAATGCCACAATATGCTAGAAGATCCATTGAAAAAACTTCTTTTGTAAATGATTTACCTTAAGATAAAAAAAAATTTAGAAAACAGGCTACTTTTCATTAAAAAAATATAAAAGAAGACACTAAATATAGAGGACAATAATACTAAATGAAAAATAAGCTGACAAAAATATTAAATGAAATGACAAATTGAAGTACTACTATATTGAACATTAAGTGGTATTAAAAGAAAATAAAAAGAATTAAAAGTAAGGAGAAAGGAATCAATGACTAGGATTAAAATATTAAAAACAACAAAATGCAATGAAGACTTAGAAAGGAAATGACATTTGCTTATATATATATACACACTTATATATATACACACACATTTGGCCAATAACATTTTAGTCAACTATGAACCACATGTCCCAACTATGTTCCTAACTATAGACCACATGTGAGTCTTTATGGACCATAGTGGGCCTATAAGATAATAATAATAGAGCCGGAAAATTCTTACGTCACGATGTCTTGATGGTCATGACCCTGTGTGGGCCTAGGCTATTGGGTGTGTATATGTCTTAATCTTTAACAAAAAATGTTTACAAAGTAAAATAATAATAAGAAGAATAATAAACATTTTTAAAAACAAAATGTTTTATTACAAAACATTTGTTTTATTACAAAAACAAAATTTTTATTACAAAATAATTAAAGAGTTAATAAAATTTAAAACTTTAATGAGTAAAAAGGTGACAGCAAGCTGGGGTTAATTTATTACTGAAGGAAAATATTTTTTGTAAATTTAAAGTGCCCTAAGTGTATTATAAAGTCTAAAATAGAATATAGTAATGTTGCAGACCTTAGCATTCACACACTGCTCATGCACTGGCTCACTCAGAGCAGCTGGGTCCGAAGGCTCCTTTCATGGTAAGTGCCCAGATACAGGGGCATCATTTTTTGTCTTTTATGCTATAGTTTTAATATATATAGTTTTTTTCTAAATATACATATGTTGATATATCTTTTCTATAAAGAGATATGTTTAGATAGATAGATATGTTTAGATATATAAGTACTTACTGTTGAGTTACAATTGCCTGCAGTATTTATTTCAGTAACACACTGCACAGATTTGTAGCCTCAGAGTAGTAGTTTACACCATGGAGTCTAGGTGTGTACCCTCTGGGTTTATGTAACCACACTCTATGCTGTTGACACGTCACCTAACAATGTGTTTCTCAGAACCTGTCCTGGTTTGAGTGGCACCTGACCGTATATGAATATATACTCACACCTATCAAATACATGCATGTGTAACAGACACGTATATATTGATATGTAATGTTTTGCAAAATAGTTAGAATTTTGTGGTTACTTATTTTGTTTTGTTTTATTTTATTGAATCATAGCTGTGTACAATAATTCAATCATGGGGTACAGTGTGCAGGGTTACTTATTTTGTATACATTACAATTACTTTCACAGTGATTAAAACCAAATTTTAAAAAACTTAAAATGTACCACAAGATGGCAGTATTGTGTTGGGTTTTCTTTCTTTTTTGTGTTTTTTTTTTTTTTTTTTTCAGTTTTTGGCTGGGGCTGGGTTTGAACCTGCCACCTCTGGCATCTAGGGTCGGCACCCTATTCCTTTGAGCCACAGGTGCCGCCCTGTGTTGGGTTTTTTGTTTAAATGTTGAGTGCAGGGTTTGCTTTGCTCTAGGTTGCAATTTAAGTAATTTAACTCACATGATTTGACATTGCTATACATTTATTTCCTGTGCGTTTTTAATTCAAAAAATCTCTATTGAAGTTCCTTATGCAAACAACTTTAGTTAATAAAGCTGTGATAAACTAAATTTAAAAAATAAAAATATGTACTATTTTTTACAGCCTCATGCTTTCATTAACTTTGTTGTTAAGTAATTTCAAATCTTAATTCATTGTTAGAAGTCTAGTTCCCTAGGTATTATTATAACAAGGTTAGTTGTTCCTAAACCAATATGTGTTAATGATAAACCTAGAAAGGTGGGGGTATCTGATAAAAAGTAAGAGTGCAATATCTGAAAAATGACAAATTGGGAAGACATATGAACACATAAAACGCAAATGTTTTTAGTAGGCATCTCCTCGCTCAGAGCTGTATAGACTCCACCTAGGTTTTCCCTCACTTTTCTGTGGCCTAGAAATTTTCTTCTCTAATGTACTTCTCACTCATATGAGAGGGTAAAAAAAAACCATATTTCCCACTGGGGAAAGCTACACATAAGGGTTAATAAAAATTCAATGGCTTAAGTTAAACACACGAAAAAACAAATACACGAAAAATCACAAGGCCCCAAGGGCACTCATAAGCATGTCCCTGTAAATCAGTTAAGACTCTAAGTGCTTTTAGTAAGTTTCACCTGTACCCTTCTAAGATGCAGCATAAGTGTGATCCTACCATTTACCCTCTCTCCACCAAATGCAGAATACAAATGTTTTCATACAATAACCAAGAAAATCCCATGGAGTTCAGGTCGAACAGTTGGATGAAAATATTTCAGATTGTATATGAAGCCAGCACATTGTACCCCACGATTGCACTAATGTACACAGCTATGATTTAATAAAAAAAAAAAAGAATAAATGTGATGAAGCATGTAAAGAGCAAAAAAAAAAAGACTGTAAGTGCTTTTTCTGTTCTATAATATCCTTCAGCTCTTTTTGCTATGAGAAGCTCACCTAAAGAAAAATCAGAATATCTTTAACGTAGTTCATATAAAGACATATGGTGGAAATATTACATATGCTTAAGATGTTTAGCCTGCACATATGGCTGATGTTAGGAACACTTCATATCATTCACTAAAGAGGGATTTATGGTGTCATGGGGACAGAGAAGTCCTGTGCCACCCAGAAGTGAACACGCTGTGTATGTAATCCCTAATTTAACTTACCAAGCCGGACTTGCCCCAGTCATTGTTTGGTCTCTTGGACCCATCTCACTTGAGAGGGTAGTTTTTCTATATCGTCCTGGAATTTTCCAAAAACATTATATCATATATATCATTTAACGAAGTTTGATTTACTGAAGGGTACAAATACAAAGGGTGCCCAAAAATGCAAACACATTTTAAGAAAGAAAAAAAAACTGTATTAAAATTGTAATACTCAAGTCACATTTGACTTCTGCAATTATAAGAGATGCAAGATACAATATACAAGATAACAAACATTATCAGCATATATTATTAACAATTTTAATAGTTTTTTCCTTTTCTTACAATGGTTATACATTTGATGGCACCCTCTGTACATGTTCCAAATACACGCAAACTCTTTACTCTTGTGTGGTTTCTGCCCTGAATCCCCAGGCTCTTTTTCTATGTAGATGAATTGAGCTTTACAGTCTGGAAGGAAACTTGAGGGTCAGGTCAGCTTCATGGTTAGGCCCTGTGCAGTCATGCAGGGCCTCACTCCCAGAATAGCCCTGCGTTTGCCATTATAGGCTCCTGTTGCCATCATGAGACTGCCGACAGTTTTGAACATGAGTTGTAGCATTTTTGTTTTGCTTTGGACACCTCCCCCCACAGCATTATGTGGCTAGTCCTCCTGAAGGCTTCTCGCTAAGCCCAGAGTTAAGGAAACTAAGCCAACTTTTGCATTTTTCTCTTTGATGGCCCCAGGTTTCTTTAACTCTTTAGAATCATACAGAAGCACTACAGACTCTCTGAAGAATTAAGACTCAACATGCTTCAAAAGGTGCAGTTTCTCCTTCTCCCATCAAAGAACCTCATATGGAAATAAATCTCTACTGTGATGTGTTTAAATGCTCAGGAATAAAAAAATCAGTTTAGCTTTTATAATGACTCCATTCTTTCCCTCAAAAGTATTTATGTGCCTTTTTTTGCCATCTTTACCAAAAAATAAAGGAAAGATTAAAGAAAACATAATGCCCTTCAATGTCCTTAAGGTGGAATAGTATAGTGTCTCATCATAAACCTTCATTTTCCACGAGAGCCTTCCTATCTATTCAATGGTGAGAATAGGTAGTTGGTTGAGAATCTCTATCGAAAGTCCTAAATTCTGTTTTAAAATGTTAGGGTTTTTTCCTCTGTCAACACACATAATTCCTTTAAGAGAAAGCAATGGTCATTGCACTTTAAGAAAAGCAAAAAAATCTAGTGATACTAAAAAAGACTTTCTAAAAATAAGGCAGTATAGTCACTCAAAACATTTGTTTCCTTGATGTATTCAGAAAACCTTGGAATTACTTAGACTCTGCTTCTTTAAAAGAAGGATGTCTTTTTGTCATTTGTCCATGAAACAAAAGGAAAGAGAAAGCAGAATTGTTGCAGGTTAATGGTACACGTCTGGCATGACCCTTTGAACTCAGGTGATGAATATGAGAGGGAAAGGAAGGTAGAGGCCCAGGTCAAGAGTTAGGAGGGGATCAAAAGTTGTGGCAGAATAACTTGCAGATCATGTTGACTAATCCAGCAGGATGGGCCTATCCAAGATTGATAAATCAGTAATCATGAGTGGTGATGAAAAAAGGTTAGATCAATGAAAAACACACTGGTAATATAATAAAAAAATATTTTAATATTTGGCATTTTAAGAAATATGTGTGCATTTTAAATGGCTTTAAATAAAACAAGTAACTGTGCAGAGAAAATCTGTAGTTCCTAGACCTAGTCATTAGCATATAACGCCTTTAAGTGCATTCCAGAGAGATGACATGTCTTACAGAGTCAGAAATTCTTTGTGTTTTCAGAAGCTTGGGTTAAATCTTCCCAGGACAACAACAGCAGTCACCAGAATCTTGTTAGACATGCAAATAACTGAGCTATCCAGGAGACCCGTTGGATTGCACACTTGGAGTTAGGATCCAGCAAAATTCAATTTAACTTCCATTTAAGTTCTCAAGTTTTTCTATTTCAGCTAAAGTTTGAGAACCACCAACAACATATAAAGACCTCTTCATGAGAAACAGGGTGTTGGCCCCAAGAGCCCAGGGCCAGTGGAGTTTTCCCCATGGCCCATGTCTGTTGAAGCAGCTGCCTAAAGCTTGCCAGGTGGAACCTGTATCTCCTGAGGGCAACTCCTCTACTCAGATCCCTGAACAGACCTCAGCCATGTACCTGAGAGTCCAGGATTTCTTCAGCTTCAAAAACCTGGATCAACAGCCACCAGACCCTTACTGAGCCTGTAAACCTTCCTGACAGGTACAATGAAAAATGTTCAGGAGATGGACTCACGTATAGCCCTAACCAAAACTTTATATTAATAAAACCTAGCCATGTAACAAAATATGGATACTCACTTATTATTCTGAAATACAAAAATTTAAATAGTAGTTAGACACAAAACCAAGTAGTTCTCATTCTACGATGACTCCTTCTACACAACTATACTTCTCTTATTCTTGATCATATGGAGAGATAATATGAAAATCTGAGATGTGACAAATTCTTGCAAACATCATCACATTTCTTTCCCCAAAATAGAATTTGATAGTTAAATTAAATGCTTGCCAAATGGTATATCCAAGTTGGTTTACGGAACAGAGAAAGCATGAAAAGAACTATCAATAGTGACACCATGTGTAGGTAGATCTTCCCCTCGTGCGAAACGGTATTACTGTTTTCTCTATATAGTGTACGTCACAGGGAGACCGGTGTATCGAGAGACGGAGGAGCATTTAGTGATCCATAAAGAGTGATGTCCCTTAAAGGAATTCACAGGGACAGAATGTGTTTCAGATAAGAGTACACCGTCTTTACCTCCTACATGTCTTCTTGTATCCTTTCTTTTTCTAGGAAGGTTTTGATTTTAGTCATAATCTTAACAGATATGATGTTCACTAATATAAATATGATTTCCTAACTAAATCATAGGAGAAAAACCAATGGTTCTAGAATACAGTTTGAAAGTGAATGCAAAATGCCCATAGTGGAAATGGAATCACAATTTTCCAGTTAGAACAATAAATTCAAACTTTATACAAATTAAAAAAAGAGAGAGAGAGGAGGGGATAGCAATTAGTTCTAGTGACAATCATACCACTATTATGTTGTTTTGACTGAGGGAAATCATTTCACTTCTCTGGCCATCAATATCCAAAATGGTATATTTATCTCTGTTACCTAAAGTTCCTTCTAGTTCTTAAATCATGTGGCTCTGAAAGCCTGTGTGCTGGAGACTATTGGCTGCAATTTTTATCTACTAGGATCCTACACAGAAAAGAATGACATAGCAGTTAAGGGGCACTTGGCAGACAGTCTAAATTGTAGAAGAAGCAAGGGGGAAAATTCATCACCTTAGCTCTCCAACTACAAATTCCTTTCGCAACTTGACTTTTACTTCAATATATAAATGCAAACAACCATCCCCCCCAAAAAAACTAAAATGTCTGCGAACTTAAAACAGTGAAATCAATTCAACTATTCTCTGCACTGCTAAAGCTATTTAGAGCAAAAGGGAGGTGAATAACTTCCCAGTAGGGAAGAGGAGGAATTCACAGGGAGTCTGAAGTAAGTGTCTTCAGGAGAAAATGATAATTAATAAAATACCTATACATTTAAATGTTTTGGGTTTTTTGCTTGTTTTAACTGTTCATTGCTATAATTTGTTTGCTTATTCAAATAGCAAAAAATGTAGAGTGAGAAAAAGGATTCGTTTTTAATACATTCTCTTACATAGTTTACCTTAGTGCATTTATCACATTTTCAGTTAGGACAAATCATTTACAATTAAAGAAAATTGATTTAACTGTATACATTCAGACGGCATCCTTGCAAGGAGTTCTACCTCAACATCTCCCTGTCTAACCCACACATCCAGATGAAGGAATCACACTTTTGTCAGATTTTGATCTTTATGCAAACCTCTTATTTCACTCTTTAACATTACTGGGATTTTTGTTTTTTTGGTTGACATCTCTCTCTCTCACAATTCATAAGGTCATTCAACTCTATTCCAGGGCCTACCACACAGTATTTGACACGTGATAGGTTTGCAGCTACTAATTTACAGTTGTTGATGATACTGTTGTTATATAACACATGATATTGGGAGATACGTAGAAAAATACAAACTGTACAATAGCAAAAATGTAATAACGTTCATGTTGCTACATAATAGCAACCTAATTTTCACAATCAGGAAGTTATTTTTTTCCTGTCAAAAAGCACTGAATGCTTCTTTAACATGGCATGCCACAGGAAAAAAAAACGTGAGCTAGCCAGGATAAAGGATAATCAATTATTAGAGAAGAAAAGAAAGTTGAGGTCCTGTACGACCTATGAGAAGTCATTACTGAAAATCACACAAAAAAATTGTTAATAAATACTTGGAATATGGGGCAATGCCTGTGGCTCAAAGGAGTGAGGTGCTGGCCTAATATGCCGGAGGTCATATTAGGGGTTCAAACCCAGCCCCAACCAAAAACTGCAATAAATAAATAAATAAATAAATACTTGGAATCCTGTGGTAGAGTGAGGATTGATTAAGGGAAGGGAACTGGTGATTATGATGAGATATTGTGAATGAAATGCTGAATTATCTAATCAGAAAATAGGATTTTTTTATGAATATTAACAAAACTTATCACACACAGAAAGCTCAAAAATAGAACACTGGAAAAATCAGTTACAGAGTATAAATCTGGCTCACATCACAACAGAGACTACTCTTTCAGTCCCAAATACAGGGGAATCATTCTTTTAGTGAAGAACAAATTAAAATTTATATTACAACCCCACTCACGTCCATTATTTTAAACTTATTTATATTGTTATGGTTAAGTGACCTATGTAATGGTAGTTAAGATTTACTTCCAGTCATTGTTGCTCATTTTGAAATTTTCCACTTATTTTGAAGATATATTTTTTTAGATCCTGACATAAATAGATATTCTATGGTATTAATATTCATTTATTTTTAGGTTGATTAGGCCCTATTTAATAAGTAGAGTGAATTGTTTTTTCTACTGAGCTGGTAAATGGTACCATTTGCAAAATATTATCTTACTCAAACACATTTATGACATGGTGAGGTATATATTACAAAATCACTTACCACAATATACTTCAACCTTGCACCTTTGTTTCTGCTTCTTGCGACCCTTCTCCAAACTTTCTACATTTCTTGTTATAAAATTAGCCAACTATCTTTCAGCAAAAACTTAATTGTCTTTCTAGACACCTTTCAGCCATACAAAATATATTTGTACCAGACTCTTCACTATCTCAGCCATCTTTGTCCAACAAGGGTCCATCAGAAAGAAGACAGTAACCAACTGTCCTAGGCCTGTGGCTAACCGTCCTAGCGCTGTGGACATAAGATTTTTAATGCCAAAATAAGGTGATGATTGCCTTGCATGTTAGGACAGTTCGCCATCCTGAGAGACACTCAAAGACTACGTTCAAGGCAGTTTCCTAAGGAATTATTTAAGTGAGGGTATTTAAGGATGAAGGTGAAGCATCTGAAGACCAGCAACTGTAGAAGCATTGGACCTGAATGTGTAAGGAGTGCAACTAGTGAAAGCCGTAGCAAATAACAGGGGCTGCTGAATAGGAGGTATAAAGCCACTACCACATTTTAGCTTGGGGCAGGGTGAGAAGAAGAGGCTCAGATTAAATGCATAGTCTCTTTTCTCCACATTCAGATCTCCTGATGGTTTCTATCATTGGCAAAACCAAACAGGAGCCAAAAAAAGAAAAAAGGGAGAGAGAGAATGTCTGAGGATCAGGCTCCAGGGACAGGAAATTGGATAGACAGTAGCTGAAACAACATCTAGTCTCTCAGACTTTCACAACCAAGTGACAGTTTTTGAGTTACTTTTTAAAAATGTTATCTAGTAAGATGTAATCTAGCAAGTTCTCAAATATAGAGACATCTGTAATTAGGTCATACAACAAGTAAATTATCAAAATATTTTTAAGCACTGTATATTGTTCCATTGTATCATGATTTAAACGTGAGAATACATATCCATTATCCTTCCATAACTATTATATGTGTTAGTTTAATCACCCTACCAGTAAAGTCAATACGAAATTTAACAATATTCAGGTAATCAATTTTATTTAATTCTCCTAGTCTATCAAATCACTAGAATCATTAGGATTAGTAGATATATTACTTAATGGTGAAATTGATGATTCAGTTAATTAATGCTTCAAATAGAAGGATTCTAAACTAAAAATGGAAAGGCTGAACATGTTATTTTGTATTTATTGGCCAAAAGGAAAAATAATTCAATTAAGGTCTAAATTTTAGATATATAATGTACTTGTTTTCCAAACATACTTGCGGGACATTTCCATTCTTAGTTTCTTGTCTTTAAAATGGAAATGATACTAAAATATATGGAGTGGGTGTATATGTGCATGTTTTTGTATCTGTGTTGGTGATTACTCAAACTAAATAATCAAGAGGTCATTAGTCTAAAGCTGGCTGCCTCTACTCCATGAGTTCCTACATAGCAAACTGCAATCTAACTTAGCATGTAAACAAACCCAAACCTACCTGAGGACTGTAACCAAGTTTGAGTTCCAGGCAATCCCAATAGCCAGGTTTCAGCCAATGACAGGCAGCCATGTCATCACACTGTGCCCAAATAAGGCAGATGCTTAGTTATAGACAATCCAGTAATTTCCCTTACTTTGTTTTGCTTCTGGCCTGTAAAATCTTACTGATCACAATGCTGGGCGGAGTTCTCTAAATCTCTTGTGTTTTTGAGTGATGCCCAGTTTACGAATTGATATTTGTGCAGATAAACTCTTCTAAGTTTAATTTGTCTAACTTTTTCTTTCAACAAGACTAACAGACACAATATTTCTAAAGTGCTTACCGTAGTCTTTGGCAGAAAATTCAATATATATGTAAGCACTTATATATTAATAATAGGAAAATAGTTTACCTGTGCCACCACTCTTAGGAGTAAGAATATTTTTATAAGGTTAGAGTTCCCTTAGAAAGAAGTATTTATAGGAAACCATTTATGTAAACTGTTGAGTCAGACTCCAAATATGCCTATTAAGACCTTTGTTTACCTTCAGTCTTTCAATGTCCTTAGGAAAGTTTGAGTTGGATATATTCTGAAGTCCACTGAAGCATATTATCTTTGGGCTCTAGCCATTTTCTCAGTGTTTAATGCCTGCTTTGACTATTGAAGTTTTAATTTATCGTTTCTCAGAGATGATACAAGCCAACATATCACTTGTGAAATTTTGAAATACACATTCTTTCCCATCTCTTTGACATGTAACTTGAAGATGAGTACAACTTTCCTTATTCTATAGTCATGGGAAGAGCAAGGCCTGCTCTTATTCACTGGATAGCTGCTTAAGTGATACATAGCACTGTACTTACCCCATTTTTATCTGGTTCTGCATGTATTCCACTCCATACTTTTTTATCATTGGGGATTCACTGCCACTCTACACTTTTTATTTTATTTACTTATTTATTTATCATTTTTCATTGTTGTTGTTGAGACAGAGTCTCACTTTGTCATCCTCAGTAGAGTGCTGTGGCGTTACAGCTCACAGCAACCTCAAACTCTTGGGCTCAAACGATTCTCTTGCCTCAGCCTTCCAAGTAGTTGGGACTACAGGTGCCTACCACAATTCCTGGCTATTTTTTTTTTTTGTTGTTGTTGTTGTTGCAGTTGTCACTGTTGTTTTAGCTGGCCCAGGCCAGGTTCCAACCCACCAACTTTGGTGTATGTGGCCAGCGCCCTAACCACTGAGCTACGGGCACTGTCCGTCTATACTTTTTAAAAAGGAGAACTTTATCTTATTCATTTTGGCATGCAAAACAAACAAAAAATGATTGATACATTATTGGAGCTCAACAAGTTTTTATTAATGAACCAATTAATTAGATGATAAATTGTATCTACTCTTCCTTTCTTTTCATGTGAGATAATAATAATAGATTCCATTTATTTAGAATGTACTTTAACTCCTAGACTAAGTACTTGGTACATTGGTATATCATCTAATCCTTAGAATTAGACTGCAAGGTAGAGTTATCCCATTTTACAAATGAAAGGAGGAGGAGGAAAAGCAAAATGGCCAAATGCTATATAGAACCCTATAGCAATCATGTCCCGGTAGGAACACAACATTGAACTATCCACACAAGAAAGCAGCTTCATGAGAACCAAAAATCAGGTGAGAAGTCGCAGTACCTGGTTTTAACATTATTATCAATGTAAGAGGCACTGAAGAAAGTAGGAAAGACAGTTTTGTATTGCCTACCTTGCACCTCTCCCCTTGCCTGGTAAAGCCTCCTCAGCGTTAGGTGAAGTGAGAATCTGTGTGCTTGGGGGAGGGAAAGCAATGTGCGCGTGGGACTTTGCATTGGAGCCACCTAGTCACAAGAGCTCACAACACAGGACAGAATTCTGTTGGTGTCCACAGAGGGAGCATTCAGACTAGCACTGGCATGGAAGAAAGCTCTGCCCCAGCAACAGGGATTTGAGTTCCAGCTAGCCCTGCTACCAGCTGACTAAAGCAGCCTGGCACCTGGGATCCATTTTGAAAGGCAGTCAGACAACAAACTCCGCAGTCCATGGGCAAGTCCTGATGCTGCACTGGGTTTGGAACCAGTGAACATGGGTGCACACGACCCAGTGAGACACTAGCTATGGCAGCCAACGAAGTGCCTACCTCACCCTTTCCCAAATTCTAGGAAGTACTGCTCAGGGAGAGACTCACCTGGGGAAGATGAAGGAAGAGTACAAAGGGCTTTGCCCTGCAACTAGAGTACCAGTCACCGTAAAATAAAATGCCAAGTAGAATTCCTGAAGCCTTTCATTTCAGGTCTTAGTTCCTAGAGAGAATTTCTAGATTCACCCTGGGCCATAAAAGAAGGACTCAGTCCTGAAAGATTCATTACCTGCTGATTAAAGAGCCCTTGGCCCTTGAATAAATGTCAGTTGTAGTCAGGCAGTAGTTATCGTAGTTCTTGGGTGCATCTGGACTAACTTCAGGTACGACCTGACACAGTCCTAATTGTGGTGGCTATCGAGAAGGGCTCACATCAGCCCTGTCCAACTCCAGGAAGCCCAGAGCAGAGAATGAGACTCTTCTGTTTGGGACAAAGTGAGGGAAAAGAATGAAGGACTTTGTTAACCCAGCAAAGTCTCCCTTATCTTACCCAAGCCCACCATGGTATTACAGCCAGTGTTTCAGCATTATTGGGTTTAGAGTGTCCCCAGTGCTGATACAGCTACAGTAACCAAACAGATCACAGCACTCAAATGACCTTTGAGCCATCTCAAGAAGGATAGGTAAAAATAAGCACAGATGGTGAAGATTAGAATAAATACCTAACTCTTCAATGCCTAGACTTTGAAAGAAAACCACACGCATCAAGAGCACCCAGAGAAATGTGGCTCTACCAAATTAACTGGTAAAGCCAAATTAACTGGCTTTACCAATTCATTGAATACAACACCAGTAACCAAGTTTTCCAAGTTATGGAGATAGGTAACCTTTCACAGAGAGAATTTAAAATATCTGTTCAAAATGAGCTAAATGAACTTAAAGACAATATATAAAAGAAATTCAAAAAAAAAGAAAAAGAAATTCAGAGTCCCAGGAGAGTAATTTAACAAAGATATTGAAGTAATCAAGAAATAAACCAAAATTATGGAGCTAAAATATTCAGCTGACAAGCTGAAAACTCCATCAGACTCTCCTCCAAGAACAAAGCATTCTTTGGCAATAGCTGGAAAGAAACTGCAATACTATTTGAAAATTGTCATCATTCCAACTAGTTCCACCCCACACTATATTATAATTCAGGAAACTGCAACAAAGTTTAAATATCTGTTTCTAATTCCATGACTCCCCATTAAGAGAATATGCATACCACAAGGATAGACAGAAATACCTGCCATGGGATTTTAGAATTTTAATTTAAGGATGCTTCCTTCTGTACCAATAATTCAGATCGTACCTTTATTGGGAGCTTTACAACATGAGTCAACTTGTGATTCCAAATGCATGTGAGATGCTTTTATCTTGTAAAGGGGAAAGATACGATCATAAATGGAATGGTAAGAAAGGAAAATCAGCACAAATTTATAATTAACATAAAATCTCCAAGGGGGGGAAAAAAAACCTATGGGCGTATGTTCTAGATGAACAATTTTAGAAAAGAGTATAGACAAGAAATTGCAGCATTCCCATAAAACTATCTGGGCCCAAATTTCCCTCAAAATTACAAAACTGTTCCTATACCCTGGGGTGACCCTTCCTGCAGTTTGAAAAATACCATGATAAAACATGAACTAATCTATTTATATTTCACACCTGTGACTATCCTTACACACATATGAGTGAAAATTAACCTACTACTATCTTTAAGAATTTAGAGTTGGAAATTTAGAGACTTTAAGAATTTAAAGATAGTAGTGACTGTGGGACTTAGAAGTCATTTATGTAAAACGAACTACTTAGCAGAAAAGAACTATTAATATTTAGCAGACTAGTCTAAGTTGTAGCCTAAGGACTCTGAAATATTTGTAGAGCTTGTCCATGTAGAACAACTAACTAATGAAAAACATAGTATTCCTCCCTCAAATTATGTTTATAATATAGCAAATGATTAGAGGAATTGCTAGTAGTAGAACTGGCACAAAACGGTAAGTGTAAGGCTTCTTAAGGGAGGAGGCATAGGTCTCCTGAGAAATTATTTTTATTTCCTAAAAATTTACATAAATTTACATAATTATTACTACTTGAATTTTTTAGATAGTTCCAAAATGCCCAATGTAAATAATAGCTGTCTCCTACACAGTACTTTCCTGTGCTCCAGGGGAACCTTATGATTTTAGGTTTCCTGAGTAGGAAAGAATGCTAGTGCTAATGCAGCTTTGATTGGAGGGTTCAGAGGGCTGCAAATGTCAAATCTGAAGGTGAATATTCAGCAGGAATTTTTACCAACAAAAGAAAAATAGCTTGAAGGAATGTGACCTAGAATTTTTTGTTTTTGCATGAAAATGTCTAAACAAATTCATACTTATCCTTTATCCCACTCAGGGAGGAGTGTAGAGTTGAGTGGACTGTCAGACTTCAGTGGATATACTGGGATACTGCAGGTGAAGCAGAGGTGCCCATGGAAACAACATATAAAATGTACAAGAAACTTAAATGATATGAATGAAGGCAGAGCATTTATTTCTAATTTTCCAGTTGAGTTGTAAATGTCTAAAAGGCACCAGTGATGTTTTAGAGAATATTCACACAGTAGTTTATAATGTATAATATTAGCAATTGCTTCTTGATCTGTAAGCCAAGTTCCTGAAGACATGCATGTTCATTAAACTGTTATGATAGTACTGCATAGATATAAAGTCATTATTGTAATGTTACTTCATTACATATCTTACATTACATCTGTGATAAGAGATGAGGAAATGGCATATTTCAGCAGTAGAATCCAAATGGAACTCAATATTGAAAGCATTGTGTTCCTTCCTGAATCAACCACACTGTTTAAAAACTTGCACAATGATTTTGCAGGACCACACTATTACTCCAATCTGAAAACATGATTGTACTAACCAAGGAAATGCCATTTACTTCTTTTATTCCTGCTTTCTGTATAATTTGTGTTGTATAATTAAGGCTAGAAGGAACTAGATGGCATAATGTCAATTCCATAGTTTGGACCAATACGTCTGTCTTCAGAAATGCAGCTTACTTGTGATTACAGGTATTTGTAACTTAGAGTTACAGTTACAGCTTATAGTTATTTAGAGTAGACATATCAAATTGATCAGTCCAAAACATCTGTAAACTCCTCCAGATTTACTAATAAGTGGAAAAAACATAAAATATAATTTTGTGCAATAATGTGATAAACTCTTGTGTATAGTTAATAACTCATGGTTGTGGTCCAAAGAAACATGAGATACTCAGATTGAAGGACATTCCCGGCAAGTAGGACAAGAATGAGACTAGACCCACGTTCATCTTAAATCATAAAACAAATTAGTAGAGCCTCTGTACGTTGACCACCCAAAGGACTGTAACAAACTAGGCCTACTGTACTGATACGTTCATGTACTTTACTTTCTTATGTAGATTTTATTAGAGAATATCACACAAAATCATACATACAGTGTCATACCAAACCGATACATCTACTATTTTCTCATGGTTTAATCATTGTTTCAAAAAAAAAAAAGGCATGGTCTGTTTCTTATTCTTATCACAAACATAAGCAGAGCAAACAGTTTCAATATTGGCTTTATCACTCAGCACACCTGGGAGCCTTTCCACTCAAGTAAGTTCAACTGCATTATCAGATGCCTGACATCCACTCCTTTTGGAGTCTCTGCAATATCTGTGAAGTCCTCATTTGCTCCTCCCACTTCATCTGCTGCTTCATATACTTTTGTGCTGATCTATACTTCAGTCAATATTAGCTGAGAAAATAGCTTTTTGGCAATTGTCCAGGTTAGCACTTCATCATCCACTGCAGCAAAAACCTTAAAATCTTCTCCATTGAATCCTGCCATGGAAGATAGATGGTCTGATGGGTCCAAAACATCGTTCTTGGATTGTGATAAATCCAACTTTCTCGAAACACTTCTGTATCATTTCTGGTTGAACTTTATTCCAAGAAAAACTGATCCGGGGAACAGCATCCAGAGTGTTGACTCATGCAGCAGATATAGTTGCTTCCACAAGCAGGCCAAAGGTTTGCATTTTAGAAATAATCCACTATAGGAGCTGGGATTGGTAGTGCATTTTAAATGTTTTGATGATGATTCAAATTCTTGGTCAAGAATTTGAATTTTTGAGGTCATGATTAGAGGCAGAAATTCAGTGTCACATTTGTGAGATGATTCACTTGTGGGTGGCCAAGACAGATATCTACTGCCAGCAGAATAGACTGTTTCTTCTTAATTTTTCAGCTAATACCCCTTACCCCTTCCTTAAATAGGGCACCTGTCATCCATGTGCATTTGTTTGATGACCAAGTGACATGGAGGTTGTTGGGCTTCCAATTCTTGAATGCATATGGCTTTGCCGATTTACCAATCACCAAGCACTTTAGTGTGTCTCCAGCTGAGCTAGTGCAAAGAAGAACTGTGAAATGTTCTTTGGAACTTTCTCCCTTCTTACATTTGTCCCTCTTTATGACAGGAGGCTCCTATCAAGCATCACCTTGGGAAAGAGTTTGTACTCTTCAGTGTTAAAGATGTTGTCTTCTTTGAAGTCTCTGGAAAATTCCAGGAACTTTTTGATGAAGTCTTCCACAACTTCTACTGGAACTTTTTTGGATTCATCACAAGACTTTTTGGGAGATCTCAGGTTGCAGTTTAAATTTCTTCAACCACTTGATGCTTAGATATTGTCCATGCTGAGTTCTTGTGTGAGTTTGTCAGCAACTTCTAAGATCATTGGCCCAGAGATTCGAGTGTTAACTGCAGTAATATCTTGAATCAGCTTATTGTAGCTTCATTGACTTCATTGAGGGGAGTTTTCTTCCCTTTCTATGTCCAAGTACTCATGCTTACATTTTCGGATATTGCTAACTATTATCTTGCTAACACTAAAACGTTCTGGCATCTTTTACTGGCTGCTGATTTCCAGAGAATACAGAAGATCAACCTTCTTTCAATGTTAGCTCTAACCAAGGTTAGAACCTAGGTCATAGGTTCTTCCTATGGACTATCATGTCTGGACGTACAGTAAAATTTTTCAGTAACTATAGGATGCACCTACAATTCAGACCGGTCCTTCACATTGAAAAAATGTTTCACAACACATAATATGACCCGACACTTGGTAATGATAAAATATGAAAAAATAACTTATACAAAAGAAAATGCAACTAAAGGGCAAAACTCATACCTTCTACCTCCTGGTGCAGAATGGACATAACCAGTCAAGTTATAGAAGGCAAATTAATATTGTATGCACAGTCCAAGTGGTCAAGATACAACTTAACAAAGGTGCTCAGTATTTAGAGTTCAGTCTTCCATGGAGTACCTGTGTTGCATGTCCAGTCTATGAAAATTAGGTCAAGTTAAGGAGGTGGTCAGCTATGGCATTTCTACTGTATGCCTGGACCTTTAGACTGGCATGCATAAACTATTCATTTTTTACATTTATTTCTCCATAGAATTTTTATAACTAGAAATTAACTAGAGATTATAGTTATTCCAAAAGTAGAGTAATTAATGTCATGAAATCCTGAAGTTAATAAAGCAACTTTCTTTCTCCTTTGTGCTCTTCTAATCATGCTCAGGAAATTTCCATTTGGATAAAAACAAATCATGAAAACAAAAAGACTTTTTTCTGATTATAAATGTAATTCGCACTCCTTTTCAAATGTGCACTGAGCACTATACACTAATTATGTGCTACTAATTAAACAGTTCCGACTCCTGCAAAAGCTAAAGAGTTTTAAAGAAATATGTGAAAATGGTAGTCAGACACCTTCTACAGAATCTCTAATTCTAGTATCCCCAGAGGGATAGACTAAACAAGAAACTTGGGAGATCTTTGTACGTTTGCATCATGCTATCTCCTCTGCAATAATCAGCCCCTTTCAACTTCCTTAACATACAACACAGGCAGTCCGTCTGGAGTCAAAGACCATTTTCAATCTTATTTAAATACCATCTTTAATAGCATATTACACAATATCTCTACAATCTCTCAAATTACATTTTATTTTTCTAATCTTGCCTGAAGTCCCCATCACCTCTTGAAGAGTATGGTCTCCAAGGTTATTTCAAATACTAATTACTAAAACTATCTGGACATGTTCTGGAATTTCAAGGGAGTAGATAAATTTACTATGATCCTTCACTTATTTTGCCTCTTATGTACAGGGTTGGAGAATAACCTAAAGGAGAGAAATGGACTGACACCGGGGCCCACGTGGGTACTTGTGCAGGTACAGCTAATCTTCTCTAGATGACACTACAAATGCTTTTGGTCCCAGCCATGGGAAGGAAGGGACTTAGACATTGTCAAGGAAATCATTTCAAAGCACAGTGGCATCCTGAGAGACCCCCATACATAACGAGTTATTTTAACAATACCTGCATAGATGACACTGAACTCATTTACAAGAAATTCTTACTTCCTTATTTCTTCTACTGTCAACCTTTACTTTGCCTTGCCACGTAATCCCAATTCACTTAAGGTTATTTCCCTCTTTCTCACATCATATACAAATATGTCTGGACTCTAATCATCCTAATCCTATTTTTTCTGGTTTCCATCTATACTTCTGTTATTTTCTTTTCTTATATTTCTTATACACAATGGCTTATGGTGTTCTTATTTTCTTAAATATGAATCTATTCATTTCAAAAGGCTGTAAGAATCCAACATTTTTATTAAAATTAAGTTTTCTAATATAGTTTCGCACCAGAAGTCTTGAATTGAAATAAATTTATTATGAATTATTGTCATTTTATTTCTCTGTTATATTCTATTTGAGTATTATTAATGGCAACCTTTCTTTTTTTTTTTTTTTTTTAGAGACAGAGTCTCACTTTATTGCCCTTGGTTGAGTGCCATGGCTTCATGGCTCACAGCAACCTCCAGCTCCTGGGCTTAGGTGATTCTCTTGTCTCAGCCTCCCGAGTAACTGGGACTACAGTAGGCGCCCGCCACAATGCCCGGCTATTTTTTTGTTGC
>CAUYRH010075563.1:0-15888 GCA_963574655.1 Perodicticus potto | reverse complement strand
TCTTTTTTTTTTTTTTTTCAGACAGAGCCTCAAGCTGTCACCCTGGATAGAGTGCTGTGGCATCACAGCTCACAGCAACCTCCAATTCCTGGGCTCAAGCGAGTCTCTTGCCTCCGCCTCCCAAGTAGCTGGGACTATAGGGGCCCGCCACAACGCCCGGCCATTTTTTGGTTGCAGCTGTCATTGTTGTTTGACAGGCCCAGGCAGGATTCGAACCCGCCAGCTCAGGTGTACGTGGCTGGCACCTTAGCCCGTTGAGCCACAGGTGCCAAGCCAGATAGACTTTCAACAGAAGACTTAAGTGAAGGGTTGGGTTCAGGAAGCAGCTCACTAGGCTCTTATAAGAAGACTTATAGAATCAGATGCCAAATCAGACATCAACTGGATGTACATCTTTGTTTCATCACCATCTCCTTTGTGACCTTGGAAATTACCTTTTTCTGAGCTGCAGTTTTATAACATATACATTAAGAAGAATCATATATTTTTAATAATGATTTTAACATTAAAATGCTGTTATATTTTCTGGCATACAATAAAAGCTTAATAAATGGAAGCTAGTAGCTATTTGGATCTTTCCTGGAATTGGGATAAAAAGGGGGTATTCTTCAAATACCTTCCATGTCATCCTCTTGGAAATTTCTCTAAGTCCCCTGGGAGAGGTGACAAAGATATATCACACGTAACAGATTGGTCTAAGGAGAGAAATAAAAAGAAATGTGTTGGGAGGTGACTGAACCAGTGCAGGAATTGACAGCAGTGGTAAAAGGCGATGGTGGGCCTGAGTCCCAGGAGGATCCCGATAGCAGTCAGAAAGGCCCCTCTTCACTCCTTACCTCTGATCTTTCTCTGGGACATGGCTCTGTGAATACAGAGGGCTTTTCCACACTGTCAAAGCATTATCAATGGCACACGAGATGATTTGCATCTTAGAGATTCAGCTAGACTGAGACTTTACTTACCCCTCTAGGTACAAAGTAATGACCTCAACAATCACAGTACTAGAAACAACCCAGAAAAGGATTTCTACTGGCCAGAAGGGTGTGGTTCATGAATGACACAGCTTATTTTTGACATCCATGTGGATTGGTGGTAAAAGTTGGAATGTTTGTTCCCCGTAATATTCTAAAATTTAAAATAAAGAAATGGATTGGCTATGAAATGTCCACATAGAGAGGGACTGATCGCATGCTAAGTAACTAATTGTCAGGATGGTCAACTGACAGGAAAAAGAACCATCTCTTCCTATACAGAAATCTCAACAGGGCACCTACTTGAACTTCAGAAGACAAACACAGACTTGAACTTCAGAAGACATCTCAACAGGGCATGGACTTGAACTTCAGAAGACATCTCAACAAGGCATGGACTTGAACTTCGGAAGACATCTCAACAAGGCATGGACTTGAGCTTCGGAAGACATATCAACAAGGCATGGACTTGAGCTTCGGAAGACATCTCAACAAGGCATGGACTTGAACTTTAGAAGACATCTCAACAAGGCATGGACTTGAACTTCAGAAGACATCTCAACAAGGCATGGACTTGAACGTGAGAGAGAGCGACTTGCTATGCTTATCTGTGAGCAAGCTCAGGCATTACCCAATATCTGAGCCTGCTGAACAACCATTAACACTCATTTATTGGGGTGCCTATGATTTCATTATAGTTAACAGAATTCTACCCTCTTCTGCTTGATTTTTTTTCTTGAAATAAATTGCTAGAGTTACCATTTTCGAGATATTATCCAGAACAGCTAGCTATGACAAAATGTATTGAATATCTGTATGAAGTTAAAGGAATGTGTACTCACAATTACTAGTTTATTTAAGCTCTGTCCATCAAGTAAGCCAACTAGCATTACAAAATGGAATTAGCTGTGTAGTTAGCAAGAGCGAGGAGTCGAGGAGTCGGTGGGACCACAACGGGAGTCCAAGCTCTAACCAGGTTTTCATGCATAATGCTGGGAAACCATGAGCCTTTACTTGGCCTCCTTCCTCTGGAGAAGATGAAGTGATAATTTATTTATTAAATATGCTGTTAGTAAGTCTCAAAGTCCCTGATCGTCTTACCAGCTGAGAGCTGCAAATTTTTGATCCTTTGAGTTGTTTGCTTAACGAATTATAGATTTGTGTGTTTTGACAGTGGGGGGAAGAACATTGTTGATTTCTTCAAATTATTTATCTTACTTTCCTGAGAAGATGAGGAAACATTATTCTTGAGGTAAATGGATCCTCCCAGAGTGTCACCCACAGGGAAATGGAAGAATAGGATTGGATTACGCTCACTTTGGTTCACTGCAACATTTTCATAGTAACCACGCATTTATATTTTGAAAGCGTCGTTTGACCAGGCATTTCTAGAAACATAGTTTAGTACCTTTGAACGTTCCCGACAGTGTATGTTCCCCCTAAAAGAAACTCAGTGGAGAACAGCAGAGCCTTAGGGAATGAGCCTAAACTATTCAAATACATTCAGTAAATCAAATGTCGTGATTTCATTGCTGAAGAAATAATCCTGTGAACAGCTACTTCCTATCAGGGTGCACGTCTGTGACACCCATCTCTGGTAATTTGGTGTTTAGGTAAAGTACGCACTAGCATATTTCCTGACTTGAGATATAGGTTATTCACATATTCTAGGAAGACACCCCAAAGACAGGATTCCGTGTCCAGATAGTCCCAGAATAACATGGCACAGGACTAAGGACCCCCATTTCAGACTCCTGTGGGCCTTTGTGGTCAGCAGTGTCCCATCAAATCCTTGCTCCTGCGTCCCTCAGAACGGAAGTCCCTGCTCTTTCTTGCCAATTTGCTTTTCCTGCTTCATCATGATCTGGATGCTGAGGAGTTTGCCTTCAGCACATCTATGTTGCCTTAGGAAACATTGTACTAAAAGTGAGGATGACGTGGGCGTAGCTATCAAAGCCATCGGGGCTCTGGCGTTCCTGTGCTATCTTGTCATTCAGAACCCACTGCAGGAACAGCGCAGGGCAGCAAAGACAAGATGTTTGTGGGAGGCTGGTTTCCGTGCGTCTGTCTCGGCCCGTCTCTTGAGTACATCCTAAGGAATTTGGATACACACTTAGCCCAGGGGCTGAGGCTCAGAAGAGGAAAACTTTAATTGTTTCCCCAAACTGAGAAGCCTCTTGAGCGGCAGAATCAATTCCGAAGTAATTGCTCTTCTTCAATCCACCTCTTAAAGCTCATCTAGTGTTTAAAAATACAGACCGTGCAAATTGAGGCCACCACCAGAACAATGCTGTGTTCTTGAAGCACCTGCAGGCCACCTCCCTGGGAAGGCTGAGTTGCAAATGGAAAGAGGAATCGCCTTCCGTGAGGTCTCCCATCTAATTCCAGGATGTTTTGTGGTACCTGGGTGTTGTGTCAGACCACCAGAGCAGAGAAGGAAAGGGTGAGCCTGGCAGGAGAGGGTCAGCAGAAATTCCACCTCTGTGTTTAATTCTCAGTGAAATTAAGCTTTCATTTACCTGACTGAGGTTTGACTAGAATTTAAAAATAAATCAATACTGTGCATGATTATATGCTTAAACTGCCTTATGTTCACCAAACCCATCTTCATTCCCCAGAAACTCATGAAGACCTGGCGCTGATTGTGGGCTGGAATTTAATGCAGACTTGAGAAATTTATAGATAAAAGGGGGGTATAATCTATCACCTTTCTTTGGTAGTTCCCTGTGCTCTTTCCCGACCCGGGGTTGGAAAACACTGAGCTCACCACATTCCCCACCCCTCACCCTACACAATTGCAAAAGGCAGTGAGGAGACAAAGGGGGACAGAGAGAGGCGTAAAATGCACATTATTGCCAAAAATTTCTTTGACAAACTTCTCTAAAACCGTTTTCTTACCGTATAGGCTGGGTCTATTTAATATGCTACGGGAAGAGTAAAAGAATAGGAATGGAAATGGAAAGAAGGGCAACGCTGGGCCTTGCTGCCACCCAGGCCACTGGGCCTCTTCCCTCCACTGACCTTGTTCCAATCTCCCTGTGGAACCCACACCCACGGAGCCCAGGGGGGCCTCTCTCAGAGGTGGTCTGTGTCAGAGCGTGCTGAGCCCACACCCATGGAGCCCAGGGGGAGCCTCTCTCAGATGTGGTCTGTGTTAGAGCGTGGAGAGAAAGGGCAGCCCCCTGGGAGTCATGTGTGTCTGTGGCTGAGTGGACAGTGGGGTGGGTGGTTATGTGTTGAGACACAGAAGCTGTTGGTGAATTGGCACCTGCCAGCCTAACCCAACTCATCATCCAGGTCACTCTTCCGTTCTAATCTACTAAACAGTGACCATAACTGCATCTAAAATTATTATGTGAGAACTGACTTTCTAGATCTTTTCATCAGTAATAGTATCAATGTCTTTATATAGTGATTAAGAAAATGCTATGAGGGCTATCTCTCACAGTACGATCAAAATGTTTCTGACTGTATATGAAGCACATTCTGTCCTATGATTGCACCAATGTACACAATTATGATTTAATAAAATTATTAAAAAAAATTAAGAGACTCAAAGGTAGTGTTAAAAGTATAAATCATCCTTTCTCTCCTTTTCAAATTAATTCATGGTTAATTGGTCTGTGTCTCCAGTCACCTTTGTCTTTTTCTATTGGTTATTGATTACTGTGGTTACCATATTACTCACGTTCTTTCTTTCCTGACTGTTGGTCTGTTGATTTTACCAATAGTGGGTGTAATGATGGTACAGTGTTCACCCTAAGCCCAAATATGGAAGCTGTAGTTTGTCCAGGACACACTTGATCAATTGAGTCAGTGTTCTATAATGTTTCCA
This sequence comes from Perodicticus potto, assembly GCA_963574655.1. NCBI lineage: Eukaryota > Metazoa > Chordata > Mammalia > Primates > Lorisidae > Perodicticus > Perodicticus potto. The sequence goes on along the minus strand of CAUYRH010075563.1, from coordinate 11,082 downwards.
GGGCCCCTCCACACTGACTGCTTCATCAGGCCAGGCTTTCCTCCCATCCCCCTTTCTTTGTTCTTCTTTGGTACTTATTAATATCATTATAACTTACTCTTTTCAACAAAATGAGTTTCCAAAGTGAATCATAGTTGAGTCTTTTTGAGACAAATTATGCCATTTGATATCACTACCGCTCCTCAGTCAATAGTAATGTATAATACGCCGTTGAGTCAGATTTTGGAAAAGTTAAAATGCTGGAAAAGTATGATTTGTAATTGACAAAAATATGGTGGTTCATCAGCCTAAATAGCTAAGAGATGAGAAAACCATCCAGCTTTGGGTGTTTCCTGTCCAACACCAAGAAGGAATTGAAGAGTAGTAATAAGGGTTTCATGGTCCCCTCACCTTGACTAAACTTCAGATAGTTTTTTTCTAACTCCTGTTCTCTTAAAATATTTACTTTAGAAAGTTAGAAAGTATAAATTCTTTCTCTGCTCCTTTGAGATCTAAACCTTCTATGTTCTAAGACACCCCGAGATGTCTTTCTCAGGGACACTCACTTGAAATGTAATCATATGAGGAGATAAAGGCTCTTTTTTTCCAGTCAGTAACATTGATGGGTGAACACAGATGGTCTAATCCAGCCTTCACTCCTAACTTCCTCTCCTACTTTTCCATTAACTCACTCCAGCATTTAAAATTCCTCCCCTTCAGCCTTTTCTTTCAGTGCAGTTGAATTTAATCTCAATCTTCCCTATTGTAAAAGTTTGGAATAACACCTTTTAAAACTGGTCCAATGTGATTTTTCATTTATGCTAGTAACTCAGTTCTACAGAAATTGTCAGTATTAAAATGATCCTTTGTACATCCTTAACATATGCAAATTTGAATAGTGATTTTCTTATGTACATTTTGGTCTTCCACATATTTTGTAGTTTGTATATTTCCTGGAAGTAAAAGCCTGGCAATATATTTTTGCTTGTATTTCCATATTGTAAATAAGTTGAATTATAATTCAAAATTAGAACTGAGAATTTTTCTTAGAACATAGGAGTTAAGAGGTAAAAGGAAATTCTTTGAAATTCAAATGTCTAATATTTCAGTGTGATATTCTATAATGCAAGGGATCAATATTTTTCTCAAGATCACATAGCTGGTTAATTATTGACCAGAAACAACTCAGTATTGTTTACACTAAACCAATGATTCCCAACATTGACCTGTGTAGTAAAGACACCTGAGGAGTCTTTAGTTGACACAATTTTTCCATCAAGATCAATTAAGAGTCTTTTATCATGGACCCAGGTATTTGTGGTTTGTAAAATCTCACTAGGTGATTCTAAAATGCAGCCAAGACAGAACTGCTAGAATATGCTTTCTCCCCTATGTGCAACATACTAAGACCTAATAAACTAATTGTTTGCACCCTGCACAAAGTGGCAAGAGGATAAATTGTGAAGACCTTCGGCATTTGTGAGTAGATTCCCATTTATGAAGCACCCATCATGTATTCTTATTTCCATAGCTTTCATGCCTGGAAGTATATAACGTTGCATGTGGTACCACTGCTTTGCTGGTTATGGTAGCTCAAATCTGGGAAGGTAGCTTTGGGACCAGAAAAAACAGTACTTGATGTACTCCCTGGAGCTGTCCTATTTGCAGATTGTGCTGCTAGACACTGACGCAGAGTATTCAATGAACATTTCCATAACATTATTAATCTAAACTTCAGGCCTGCGAACCTGTGCAGTGATAGGACTTTTGAAGGTAAGTGAGGTATACTTCATGGGAATGAGCTCCTAGGAAGAAAGGAATTGTATAAATGCAAATGATTATTTTTATTATGCAAATAAGTGAGCCTAATACAGTAATAATTGCAATTAAAAAGAAAGCCAGGGCTCATTGCCCTAGAGAACACCATCTTTGTAAAGAAATTTAACAAAGCCTTTTATAACTATTATGCCTTCATTGCAAGGTTTGGAGTAAGAACTAAACTTTTAAGTGGGTGTTTTTTTTTTAATCCATTAGGCATAAATTAAAGCAAACCAGGAGACTGAAGTGTCTCCTCCCTCTTCCTCCCACTCACCACTGTGAGCCTAACCTTAATTTGCTGATGTTTGCAGTATTTGTCTGAGCACTGTTATCTTCTGGAGCAAAAGCGATGCCATTGTGATGATTCAGGGAAAGAATCAGAAACTATATATTTTTAAAATTTCCCTTTTATAAGTAATTTAGATTGACAGGGAAAACATAATTAAGCAATTTCAAAGGTGTAATTTTATGGAGATTTAAACACTACATCTCTAAACATGGTATAAAAAAAGCAATTTGTAATTAAAGTTTCCTATTATTTATAGTTCTTATCTTTGGAAGACAGTGGTGAAGAAAATTGCCAAGAATGTGATTTTTACAAAGTATTACATGAAAAAAATCCCAGCCTAGAATGTTGAAACAGTACTAGGTGAGGGTGACTAGAGATTTCAGATGTAGAAAAGAGCAGAGTTGTCCTTTTGACATGGCTCTCGACATCATTAACCAAGGGAGTCCTGCAGACTCCATCCATCAGCTTCAGAAAGAGAGGCAGATGGGAAAATGTTCCGCCCACAAATAAGAGATTATGGAAGAAACGAGAAATTAATCTTTCCTTTTTATACTCTATAATACTTTAATACAAAGTTTCATTTTATAGTTCTCCCTGACAGTGTCAAGATCTGTTACTGCAAGTCCTGGAAACCCCTAGTTTTTGCCCAAGTCAGTTCCACTGTACAGCTTTATTTGTTTAAAAAGTGTCTAGTGCATCATTGACAATCTGATTTCAGATTTTTTTTACCTGCTAGGCTAAAATAGCCTCTCTTCATAAGTCCACATTTGTTGAGATCAAGTTGGAGCTTGAAATTGGCTGTAGTATTTATTAAACATCGGCAAAATCTGCAAATGCTGCTGATCAGGGAATCTTTGAGAGCTGATTAAGCCTTTAGAAGTACACTACTAGCTCTGGAACTGAGCAAAACAAGTTTACCTCTTTATTTCCACAAAAGCCTCTCAAACACGTGTGAGATTCCTCACTCTAATCCAGGCCATGCAAGTTAAGGAGGAACCCTGGTAAGGGCTTACTGGGCCTCTAATTCTGCGTCAGGGATATATAATATACACACGCATACATATATGTATATATGTGTGTGTGTGCCCTCACCTAATATAGTGCTTGCCTTGTTAGGATGTTTCAGATACTAAACAAAATAATACCTGCCAAGTGTTTTGCACAAGGCCTAGCTAAGACCTTTGACATTTTCAGCTATTATCTTTAGAGAACATAATATTTTATTATGCCAGAGAACAGCCTTTTCTTACTTTTTCTCCTGGCCAAGGAGTTTAAGGGGAAAAGTACACCGTAAGAATAATTTTTAATTCTTACCAACTGTTTTCACTGGGCTGAAGTTTGTACAATTCTGATTAGAGACCACGGCTTACTTATGCCTTTACTTGCAACTTCCAATTGAATGCAGCCTCCTGTTCGGCACGTGGACTGTTAGGCTAGGGATCCCAGAGTCTTTGTCTTGCCAAGACAGTTCAATCTATTTTAAAATGCTTGCTTGAACAACAGCATATCTTCTGGCCTGAGGAGAAACTGGAGTGTGTAATAATTTCCTATGTGATGTTTCTCTGGTCTGTCTTCCTGTCCCTCAAAGCCTCTGACCCTCTCAGCCTGGTCCATGATTCCCCCTTCCTCCTCTCCTAATGGAGAGTGCACTGTCTTAGGGACCACAGAAGAGGAACACAGCTGTGGTTCTAGCATGCCCCCAGGTTTCCCTCCTCCGGGTGGAAGGGCAGAATCCTCCCTGAGTGTTGGTGTGAGCTGTCGATGCCGTGGGGTAGCTCTCCCAAGTTAGGTTATGTTCCATGACACATTCGATTTTCAGAAAGGATGACTGTCCTTGAGGAGAAGGGACTGGATTTTTCCTGAAATCAGAGGTTTGCAGCACACACATTCTACATGAGGAACATTGTCGCTGGTTCTCACTATGATGGGGGCCAAATTTTAAGGACTCAAGAGCATCCTCTAAGGATGCTCATATAGTCACAAAACAGAACTTCAGACATACAACTTCAGGGAACTGAATTCTGCCAACAACCTTAAAGAGCTTGGAAGTGGATTCTTCTTCAGAGCCCCAAAGAAAACTCACCTTGCCTGACATCGTGAGTGTGAGGCCCTGAGTAAGAGACCCAGCTTTGCTAGAATTGACTTGTGATCTAGCGCTAGGTGAAAATGGTTATTGCTTTAAGCTGCTATGTTTGTGGTCATTGGTTACTCAGCAACAGGAAACCAATATACTAGCTATCATGTGCCCTCAAAAGTTTTCTCCTTCAGTCCAGCCCGAGCAGCTTCAACGTGGTCACCATAGTGCCAGGTTCTCTCAGCAGCCATGTGTGCCTTCTGGATTCTTCCCAGTACCCCCAGTGTTTCCTCCTGAGGGGGTTTGCCTTGTCTTCAGCTCTGGCTCACTGCCCACTCTATGAACAGGTAGAATGTAGGCTAAAGTAATCCAGGAGATATTCCAAAATGCAGTCAATGAACTAAGACAAAAAATTCTGAGGAAGTATTCATAAGTTACACCAACACAAGGAAGTGTAGATCCTTTCAGAAATGAGCAAAGATAGAAATAATTGTATAAAAAAGTATCTGTTTAAAATTAGACTCATCCCTCTACTGAGACCTTTTGCACTTCCCTGGGATGATTTCCACATTGGTCTAGTCTGAACATGGAGCCCGTGAGGTATGGTTATGTTCATCTCTAAACTCTAAGTTTAGATGGTCAATAACTACCTTTCTCCATTTACTTGGAATAGCAGCATTTGCAAATGATAGGATTTACAGCCTGCTGAGATTAATTGAAGACAGTCTCCAAAGCTGAAAAACAGGCAGAATTATCTGTTTGGAAAGAGATGAAGGGCTGAGGAATGTTCCATGGAGTAAATGCTTTTTCTGGATCAGAAAGCAATTTCGACGAATCAGGAGGTGTTGGTGAGCGCTTTCAGGGTGGGAGATGAAGAATCGAACAAAATGAGACACCTTAGAATTTGACACAGAACAAACAAGACAGACGGTGATAACAATGGTAGTTTATAGCCACTCTCAAGGCATGTTTCCTCCAGCTTGTGAGGGACACTGTCTCTCCTTTGAGAGATTGGGTTGTCCATGCAGACAGAGCCGGTGGTATTTGTCCATGGTAAAAGAGCCAAACTAATATTAAGAGAAGAATGTCCATTCACAGTTAAAAGATAAATGGAAGAAGAAAGAAGCTGAAGTGTTGGTTTCCCTGCAGGGAACCCTATTAGTACTTTGTAACGTGGGTTGCCAGTTTCTCAGCACATCCAGGAAGCAGTGATCTGAAGGAAGCAACTGAGGAATAACAAACACCTAAATTTGTCATTTACAGTGTGTATGCTGCATGAATATGTAAAATCAGTAATAGTTTCACCATTCCTTGGTTGGGGAAATTTAGGCTTGGAAGATAAATGACCTGCCATAGGTTGTAGAGGTGATAATTGAGAGGGTCAGTACTGGAACCTCATGCAAAAATTTGATGCCAAATCCTATGCTGTTTCAGAATATCAAATTTTCACTTTAAAAAGGAACAGAAGAGAAAAACACATATTTTGAAATGAACACCCAACCTTCTCAAGTCTTCTGTGAGATATAGTTGAATGGATTATGTGCTTGGGAAAGTCATTTAATTTCTCTAGGGGAAAAAAATCCAATAACCCATTAAACCCTTTGACTCCTTGACTCTAAGAGTTTGAGTACCTAAAAGTAGCAGGACTGAGATGTTTCAGGAAATAAATACTATAACTCTCCATTCTTTGTTTATCCATTTAACAGAGCATTTAGTAAACTTCCCTCCAACCAATTATGCAAAGGTTTTGTTGAAATCTGGCTCATAAATTCCCACCTTCTTTGGTGTCACACCTACATTTGTGATGCTCCTACAAACAACTCAAAAGATGTTATCCATTTTACATAATTCTTTGTAAAAGGAGTTACTTTCTCATTCAATGTTAAAGTGACCTCTTTACCTTGAAGATACAGATGGCTGTTTGTTCCAATAGTTGCTAGGTAACAAAAACTGACCTCAGTTCTCATCACAGAAAAGATCAATTTGAGCTATTTGTTTATTTCATATTATGTTTTGGAAAATGGAAAATGTATAATTATTGAGGTGCACCATTTAAAAAAAAACTGCTATTTTATTAACAGTGGCATAGAAACCTGTGACGGTTGCTCATCTCTTTATCAAACATTGTGTGTGAGTATCATTTCTACCATTTGAAATGACATCTGCAAATCCATTTAATGAAGAAATGAAGCTTAACACAATCCAGTATGCGGAACGTGAACAAATGAACAAAGATGCCACTGTGTTAACCACCTTCCAGGGTGGAGGGCTAGCTGTGAGAGATGCATAGCCTCTAACATGAGAATGACTTATAATATTGTCTTTGTGTTTCTTTGTTCCATCATGTACTACACCCTTGTCATCACAGCCCACCTGCCATTGTCTTAATTCCTCTGTGACTGCAGCTCATTTTAGAGAGCATGATTTAAAAATACATGCTAATTACAAAAATATTGTACAAATTTGTAGTGTACATGTGTAGTTTTTTTAGATTGTAGTGGTCAGTTCAAGGCTTCATACAGTGTCTGTTACCAAAGTAATGTACATTATACCCTTTAAGTTTTCATCACTCACCCCCCTCCCCAATGTCCTTCTAAATGTCCATTGTCCATCATTTTCATCTTTGTCCACATGTATACAATCTTAGCATCTATTTATGAATGAGAACATGTGATCTTTGACTTTCTGTGCTTACCTTTCACTTAAGATGACCTCCAGTTCCATCCATGTTGCTACACAAGACAGATTTCACTTTTTATGGCTGAATAGAATTCCCCTGAACTACAAAAATAACACACATCTGTAAAGAAATTAAACATCATGCATAGCTTATAACTTTAAGACAAACATATATTCCATAACTGGAAGATTTTTGTTTGTGGCAGGTGGTGTGTGCGTATGTGTACATCCTTATTTTTTATCTCAACACTAATGTTAACAGTAGAATGTGTTTATTTATATTGGCTTGTTAATACCTATATAAGGGAAAGCTATTTTCAATATATTTAAATTTTTAGTTTACATTTTTATCTAGATAGTGTAACAAATTCTCTTGTTAAGTTCATTGCTTACGACTGTTCTCAATTTTCATCTTCCCCTATTTTGAACTTCCTATTCTAATAATTTTCTTTTTCCCCACATATTTTCCTTAGAGTAATTGGTAGGTATAACCCCTGAACCCATAATGTTACAGGTGAATAATACTTGTCTAAGGATGATCATTGAGTTCTACAACCTCTCTGTAGTCTACAAATACTCTATATCTACACGCTGTGAATGAAAGTGTGACTTAAACCTGATTTCATTTCCCTGTGTATGTAAATTCTGTCTGGAAGCTTTTAAGATTTTCACTTTGTTCCTAGGGATCATAAATTTTACTATGCTAACTATACATCTTTTATCAAGTTTTTCTGGGACTTGGTTAGCCATTTCAATCAGATTCAATTTTTTTTTTCATGGAAATTTTATTTGTGTAATTAGACTCATCTTTTTTCTTTCTGGAACTAATTCAGATGTTTGGTTTCTTGGATCTATACACCAAATATCTTGCTATGTATGTTCCTTGTGCTATAAATCATGTGTCTTTGCTCTGTACCTTTAGAGTTTTTCTTTCACTCGATTTCTTATTCATCTAAGAAAGGCCTTAAAAATGACTACCTTCTATGTATATGGTAATCTTAAGTTCCAGAAAATGCTTTTGGTTCTGACCTTGATCCTTTGAACTTTCTTCGATATACTTTCTTCTTCATCTTTTTCTCCTCTTACATTGCATTTCTCAAGTAACCCATTTTGGTTAGAAGTGCCCTAGTCAGGGTGTTTTACTTCATCTACCGGATGGTGTGAGGGCATCACTCTGGAGCCAGGTACCAGGCAACTAGGGACAGCCCTATGCTCCAGAGTCCCACTGCAATCACTCAAATAACTAGTTGATCCTAAACTTGCCTTTCCTTTCTTCCCAAATCATGCCCTCTCCTGCTGGGTGGCCTGTCCCTCAATTAAAGTTTGTCTTGCCACCATTTTTTGTTAAACAAGGGAGTCCCTATTAAACTAAAAAGTGAGGAGAGAATTCTTGGAAGAAAACTTCAATAAGATTTTGTTTGTCTCCATTCCCAATCTTTTTATTTTCTGACATTTCTTAAGCCAGGCAAGGTGCTAGAGTCTACAGGAGTTAGATGAGTCCTGACAAAGATAAAGGACTTTGTCTTTACTGTGCTGGATGCAGAACTTCAAGGCAAATAGGTGATGTCAGCCAGCATGAGTGTGCCTGATCTCCTTGTTCTCAGGATCCAGGATGGGTCAACAGGAGCACTGATTCCTCCTTATTGCTGATTATGAAGGTAAAGTCAGAGGCTTTCTCCTAGAGTCCTGACAAGGACTGAAAGCTCCTCTAACACCACATTTTCAGACCACTTGAAAGGCTGCTGCTACTAAAAGACTAGGGAGGTAGACATGACCTTGTAGTAAAGGAAAGTAACAGAGCTTGTAAAGAGCATGCCATCTGGAAGATGAAGTAAAAATAGCTAGGCATTGTGGCCGGATCCTGTAGTCCCAGCTACTTGGGAGGTTGAGACAAAAAAATTGCTTGGCCTGGAATGTGAGACGCCAATAAGGGAGGTAGTTGAGTGTGAACACTGGGTTGGTTGGCTTCATTTCAAAGATGAGCTCTGCTCTTCAGCTAAGGTGTCTTTATCTTTAGGTATTAGCTAACCCTTGGGAGGGCCAGTCCTTCCAGGGTCAGCAAAACTCCACATGTCACAAGAGCAGAATACAGAAAAGATATAAAGTCTTGCTCTTAGCTTTCCTAACTAGCCATGGACAAAACCTCCTTATCTTGATTTTTTTTTTCTCAGCATACAATTTAAAGCACCTAAATAATAGCATGACAAAATGATTTTCTGTACTAGAAGAGAAAAATAGTATTTAGAGACCATAGACTGCTTGAACATTAGAATTTGGATTAGACGTGGGTTTCAATCCCAATTTCAAGTGTGTCCTTGGGTAGGTTACTAAGCTTTCCAAGCTTAATGTTGTCATCTTAAAGATGGAGGAACTAATACCCACTTTAAAGGGTTGTCTTAATGAAAAATATTGAACATGTTATTTATTCATTTTTGTAATTTACATCAAACTAGGGAATCCTTAACAGATATTTTGGGTCTTTTTATACCTAACTTTTGTCCACAAACAGCTGGTATAAATTCCTAGGTGCTTGGTTTGGTATATGGGTCATTATGAAATTTTTGAGATATATAATAATCAAGAAATATAAAATTCATGCAGATGGAAACAAATGAAGCCAATACCAATAAGCCAAGCAAGTTGAAAATTGGCAAAGGTGAATCAGAAAGGATGCTGTCAACTATATTTCATGGAAGTGAAAAAATAGATTATAACATGGCCTGTCTCAACTTTTGTAGTGACCACATATCCTCCAGATTTTGGTGACACCATCTTCAATTCTGATCTTATTTTCATCCAATGTAAAGAAAGTGCTAACATCTCCTGTTCTCTTCAGTCAGGCTCTCAAAGGGTCATATACCAGACCCTCAGACCTTTTTGTATCTTCCTACTCAGTTGACTGAGAGCACAGTCTCTACCCTTTGGACTGTCAAGGTACAAATCCAATTTTCAGGTGAAATCCCATTCTTCCTACACACATGGATTAGGTTTGTCTCTTACAAACCCACTAACTAGTAATCATCCAATCAGTCATTTAGGTGAAGGTACAAAGAGAATTTTTTTCTATAGTTTCTATATATTATGTATTTATGGTTTTGTTTTGATTCTTTAATTATTCATTAGGCCAACTTTTATAAACTTTCTCTGACATTAAAGGACTGTTCCAAGCACTGAGGCTTGAGTGATTGAAAAAATACTGTACGCAGAGACATTTACTTAGAACTTACAGTTAAACTACATTAAATTCTCACAAAAATTAAAAGTGAAATTATAACTGCAATATGTGCTATAAAGAAGAGGAACGGTCATTGACAACTTCCCTTAAAAAGCAGAAAATTTACGTGAGATTTGAAAATGGAAAGAAGTCATGTAGGCAAAGGGGTCTAGAGAGATGGGAAGCGTGGAAAATGAACAATGGAGGTGTTAATTCTATGAGTAATTGTGTAGCTGTTAACACAGAAATTTATTGGACTATTAGCTGAGCAGGCAACTTTAATACAAAGCTAAAGCTCATGTGTTAACAGAATGATGCCAATTAAGTGATATTATTTAATGTTTATAAACAGAACATAATGCAATTTATAGAAGGTCTTTAACAGAGGGGCTCTTTCTCAACAGCAGTACAAAGCTTTGAGTTGCACTATGAACCCTGCTTTACTCAGACATATCTTCATGCATCTTAGATGACAACTTTCCCTTGTGCCACTTTTCAAATCTAGCCTGAGTTCCCACAAACTTGTAAATATGTACTAAGAAGTTCTCTTTGACAATCTGAGATTCTATAGGCTTCCTCTGGGGCTATCGAACTCTGAGAAGTATGACTCTGGAGTTATAATGCCTGTATTCAGAGCAAAACAACTGAGATATGATCATGAGTGTATGTCATGTAGAATGGGTAAAGAATGAATACATGTAAAATGCCCATTCATTTTAAAATAACATACACAATTAAATACAAATTAGGGAAAAATTAGACATTTTGGAGGTTCTCAATGGAACTTTTAGGGACTTTCCAGAGGTGACTAGCATTGTTTGCTGCATATACAAAGTATATTGTTTTGTTTTGTTTTGTTTTATTTATTTATTTTTTATTAAATCACAGCTGCGTACATTAGTGCAATCAAGGGGTACAATGTGCTGGTTTCATATACAATCTGAAATGTTTTCGTCAAACTGTTTAACATAGCCTTCATGGCATTTTCTTTTTTCTTTTTTTTTTCCCCCAGTGGTAAGACAGAATTTA